>JAVYIG010003881.1:0-179273 GCA_035222895.1 Strongylocentrotus droebachiensis
AACCAATACGGGAAAAATGGAAAAAGGGGGAACAGATATACATACATCTTAAGGAAAAATACATCGATGTATATTAAGTGGATCTACACAAATTAAAATTAAGTGTAGTATAATCAGTTAGAAAATGAAAATAAAAATAGAACAAGAAATGTCTTAGCAGCTACATAGGCCTCGACCAAACGATTATATACAATATTTATCAAATATACAAGGTAATGTAAGTATATGTCATTTCCTAGATAATAGGGTTAGAAATCATTTTATTTAGTTATTGCATATAATGAAGTATTATAAGGAGAAACGGCAGTGAACAAATTGTATCGGTTCAAGAAAGATTTTTGATACTGGTGTTTAAAACTGTCTACTGAATTGGCATTTCGGATATCATTGGGAAGCTTATTCCAATTAACCGCTCCAGCATATCTAAAAGATTGTTTGAACAAGGTTACGTTGAGTTTGGGCAATACTACATTATGTTTTTGCAATATATTTGCCAGTTATATGCACTATTTAGGATTCATTTTTGATTTTGTACTGTGCTGTTACATTTGGAATACCTGTATCTTTGAATATTTCTGACGATCATTTTCCTGGATTGCAAAGTGTTTGTTTTTGCTTTAATTTGATCTTGCATTCATCGTGTGATTCACCGTTATCATTACTGGATTAGATCGAAATATTGTTGTTTATTTGCGGATTAAACACCACTACTATTATACAGCACAGGTGGAATCTAAGAGGTCTTCAGCAAATGAACGCAGATAAGGTACGACTGATTCATATGTGTATTCTTGCCTAAATTTTGAATTGATATCCTATATTTCCAAGATGGCGGCGACCAGTGCAATTTTGGCGCCAACTGATTCTGAAAGGACTAATGATAATTTGGTGGAGAAGATTACCTTCCAACAATGGCTTTCTAAAAGCTAAAAATGACATCGTCAAAAGCTCTTGTCAAAAGGAATTTGTATCCCTCCTAGACACAATTGAGAGGCTAGAAGGTCGTTTGCTTGAGCTTGAGTCATCCATTGTTGATAAAGACCTAAAGATCAATCACCTCACTCTGAAAGCTAAACAAAAATCATCACAGATCAGCAGGGCTCAAATTAATTTTTTGTCCACGGGGGCTCATCCCCCCTAAAAAAAAGAGCCCCCGTGAGCCTTCTCACGGGGGCTCTTTTAGTACTGAAGGGGGCTCTTATTTATACAAATTTCCATTGAATTGGTACCTATGATACTCCTCAATTATTTGCTATTTCATCATTATCATTTTAATCAGCATTTTCCCTCTTACAAATTTAAAAGCTACATAGCTGTTACTGACTTTCATCCCGTGATGACATTCTCTCGATTTCTTCCCGTTGTGCACATTATTTCCTCCTCATTATTCGGAGCAACCTTTACATTCTTTCTTTATTGAGCCGCGTAGCGGCGAGGCGATTCTGTTTTTGGTGCTTTTTTGTACAGGCGCGGAGCCACGGGCCGATTCTAACGGCCCGGCCCCCCACCCCCTAGCCTCCCAAACCGGTAAAAAATAGGATAATAACGTACATTTAAAAAAAAAGCCCCCCCCCCCCTGACCTGCCAGTGACATAAATGCGGCATCAAAATATTTGTGCTTCTCTGAACGTAATTAAATGCCTAAAACCCCTGAGCTTCCGGGGGCTCCACCCCCTGAACCCCCACACCAATTTACGCTCGCTACCCTCTACCTGATCGTAAATACTTTAGCCCCCCCCCCCCACTTTGATAAACGTTCCGCGGGGCCTGTGTATATAATATATACGCATACAACACTGATCTTTATGATGTAGTGCGGTATGGTATGTAATCCCGTATGATTTGTTTGCCAAAGTTGATTTTTTTTTGTTGCTGTATTGGCTTCAAAAGGGTCCCAATTGGCCAAAAATGATGGGGTTCAAATTTTCAGACCCCTCCTTCATTTCCTGAGGGGTCCATATTGGGCGCCAAAATGGCTTATAATACACAATGGAGAAATTTTGTGTATTCGGGAAAATTTGAACCCCATCAATTTCTGATAGCTTGGACCCCAATGAATCCAAAAATGCAAAAATTCAAAAAAAATTGCACAAAAGTCCTACGGGAGCTGTTTCAGTGACATACCGTACAACACTATGACATATCTTCTTCCCCCCTTGCAAACGAGAAAGAAAACAAGGTCATTAAAAGGGATTAAGCGACAAATAATGATTGTGATTCAAATTGATGCGAATATTTGTTTGAATAAGCACTGCTATTCACCAGAATCTTCTTTGTAAAAACAACTTTTACAAATCTCAGCCATGCTTACTGAGTTGAGACGTTCTATTCAATTTAAAATACTCATTAAAGAATACACTTCTCCTAATGTGAAAGTGATCTTTCAACACAGTGGCAGAATTGCATGGCTGAGATTTTTAAAAGTCGTTTTTACAAAGAAGATTCTGGTGAAAAGCATTGCTTATTCAAAAAAATCCTTGCATCAATTTGAATCACAATGATCATTTTGTCCCATGATCCTTTTATTAAATAACCTTGTTTTCTATTTTGTTTGCAGGGGGAGAAATCTTGAAGGGCGTGAAGGTAATCAACATAATTATATCCCAAAATGATACGGCAAGACCTTTTTTGGACTCGTTCGATCTTGTTCGACTGATTGGCAGTAATAGATGTTGACCACACTGGAGAGGTATATTCAACTAACGGTCTAATGTACATACACTGTCGCTCATAAAGGTGGAATATTTTTTTTTATCCCAATTTATGGAATTATTTTTAAAATAATTTAAAAATAATAGATCTCGATAATAGTGTTCATTCTCAGATTTTATTGAATAATAATTTGCCAATGTGTGTTTTGCGTGACTGCTAAAGCATGTGTATGCTACTATGCTTATCTACTAGGGGACCTATGCCCTTAAGTCATAAATGACAGTAATGAGGATTAAGGCCCCACAAAAGGGCATTAATATAGCACATCGACACGGTTTTGATCCTGGGGCCTCACAGTTACGAGGCCATTTCTCTGTCACTGAACCATGACTGTACGCAGCGGGGGCTAGGGTAGGGGGCAGTTTCCATAAATTAAAAAAAAAAACGAAAATGCAATAAATTTTCAATAATTTATTGCAGTTTACCCCGGTTCCCAACATAAAAAAATCTTCTGTGTGCCTGTGCCTTAAGCCATAATGCATGGCCGTCCGGAAGATTTTTTTATGTTGGGGACCGGGGTAAAATGCAATAAATTATTGAAAATTTATTGCATTTTCTGTGTGTTTTTTTATTTATGGAAACTGCCCCCTACCCTAGCCCACGCTGCGTACAGTCATGGTTCAGTGACAACACAATGGCCTCGTAACTGTGAGGCCCCAAGATCAAAACCGTGTCGATGTGCTATATTAGTGCCCTTTTGTGGGGCATTAATCCTCATTACTGTCATTTATGACTTGAGAGCGTAGGTCCCCTAGTTAATAAACATAGTAGCATACACATGCTTTAGCAGTCCCGCAAAACACACATTGGCAAATTATTATTCAATAAAATCTGAGAATGTATACTATTATCTAGATCTATTCTTTTTAAATAATTTTTAAAATAATTCCATAAATTGGGGTAAAACTAAAATATTCCACCTTTATGAGCGACAGTGTACTATAAATAGCAACCAAATCCTCTATTGGAGCTTTGTGTTGTTTAAGAACACAAAGGATGTAAAAACGTCGCGATGCCTGTTTGACAGCATTCTCGACTTGTCTATCCCATTTCAGATCAGACTGTAAGTACACTCCTAATAACTAATTAACAAACTCAATAGGCTGAAGGACAGAATTACTGATGCTAACTTCGGGCATAACAATCTGGTGTGTGCAAGATCGCAGAGGAAAAGCTTGGAATTCAGCTTCATCCTAGCGCAATTGACAGATCTCACCGAGTAGGAGCCCCAATCAAAGACCAAGCATCGGTCCGTGACCAAGAAACCTCCCACGATACCGGGAACGCGAAACCCAGTAGTCATGACAACGACAAGAAAATGCGCAAAAAGGATTACAGATGCATATATTACTTTGGCACGTGACCGTGATTACTATAAGAAAAGGTATAAAAAGACAAAGTGTGATTGTTGCTGGGAAAGTTCAAGTTTTATAGAAACAAAGCAAATAACCTAAACAAAAATCTTTAAAAAAGAGTATTAACAAAATGAGTTCTCAGAATGCAGAAATTATTTGAGCAAAAATTGGAAGGTTTTGAAAAAACTCTTGCCTTCAAGGCAAAAGGAGGTTAACAACACAATCTTAATTGATGATAAAATAATAACTTACAAAGTAAAGGTGGTAAGTTTATTGAATGAAAATGTTAATAATGTGAATTCAAATCTACAAACTGGTACATGTTCTAGCATTGTAGATGATAATTTCAATTCTTTACAAACGTTATATCAAACCAATTTTTCTTTTGAATTTCAAGAAATCAAATCGGAATTTGTTAGAAGTGAACTACGCAATATTGATTGTAAAAAGGCTAATGGAATGTATGGTCTACATCCCAGTTACTCAAATTATCTGCAGATATCATTGCAAAACCACTGACTATATTATGTAATCAATCATTAAAAACTTCACGACTTCCATTTGATTTCAAGATTGCAAAAATCACTCCGATACACAAATTTCAGGCCCATTTCAATACTGCCCTCTTTGTCAAAAATTCTAGAGAAAGCCGTACATAAACAATTGTATTCTTACCTTAACCAAAATAATGTATTATCAGAACGTCAGTCTGGATTTAGACCGCTTCATTCCACAACCACGTGTCTCACATAAATTACCGATAACCTTCTTATTATTGTCCCCTATGATCAGTATATCAGATGATTCATCAGTTCAAATATATTCGAGTCATGTGGTCTATATAGGCAACATGATAATAGTTTATCAGATGAGGTGTTCCTACCCCAGAGCTATACAAATTTAGTGCGAATACAGCATGATTGTTGACTACAAAAACACAAATGACGACGACAACTCCAACGACGCCGGGTATAGTATACAAATATACACTGCCTTGAGAGGTTCTGGTTAAAACTATGCGCAAGAGGTGACTCCAATAGTACTATTTGCTGAGGGGCGCAGCCCGAAGCAAATGGTGCTTTTGGAGTCACCGAGGCCCATAGTTTAACCAGCACCTCGAATAGAAGGCATGGTATATTTGTTTTATATCCTGCATCCAAAATTTATTTAAAAAAAAAAAAAAAAAAAAAAAACATTTTTGGGAAATTTTTTTTTAGAACAAAATAAAATGTCAATTTTATCTAAAAAGATTTAAAATATTTTGTTTTCATTAAATTAAGATTTGAAAAAAAAAGTTGATTCAATTAAAAAAAAAAATTCACATTTTTTTTTCAACTCCCAAATAGTAAACCAAAATAGTACTCTCATATAGTACTTTCTACAAATAGCTCAAATATTTTTGGTCATGTGACGAGCTCTCAACCAATCAAAAGCCAACAAATTTTTGATGCAGGATATAATGACGCCTAAATCTCGCTCCGCTATGCAGGTGAGACAAAAATGACGTCGAATGAGAACTGCTAATAATATTTAACTGTGAACAAAATTATGGAAGGTTCATTATGTAGTACATAAGAATCGGTGAAAACTGTCAGCTGACTGTGAGGTTTTGAAACTGGGGGGGGGGGGGGGGGGGCGAGAAAAGAAGACTCCTTGATCCCCTCCGATACCCTTCCTCTGATCCAGGCGCGGATCCAGGATTTCTTAGGGGAGGGGGCCCAACTTTTTTTTTTTTGCTCCCAAAAATTTGAAAATCGCGCCGGCCGAAAAGTCACTCAGTGGGGGGGGGGGGGGGGGGGGGGGGGGGGGGTAAGCGGACACCTTTTTTTTTTTTTTTTTGAGTCCAAAAAAAAATCGCAACTACTCAGCCAGCCGAAAAGTCGCTCAGTGGGGGGGGGGGAGGGGTAGTGAGCACATTTTTTTTTTGGTCCTCGACAATTTTAAAATTTGCACCCCCCTCCCCTTGAGCGCCAGGGGGGGGGGGGGGCCCAACCCCCCAAAAAGGTAAAAATCGCGTGATTTTACATGATTTTTTCTCAAGGGGGGGGGGGGGCCGGGCCCCCGGCCTTCCCCCCCCCCCCCTGGATCGGCCACTGCTCTGATCAGCAGCCTTTCAAAGTCGTGTTTTTAATTTTACGAGTAACATCGGCACCCCTCCTCATATCAATCCAGTTTCCTTTCAATGGGTGGGCTCTTACTAAACCACTGACATCATCTATCAATGCACTCACCTTGAAAGTCAATTTTACCGTCCTTCGAGAAGTCGGCTTTCTCGATCATTGCATCGATTTGTTCCGCCCTCATCGGTTTAGCAATGCTTGACATCATTTGACGCAGCTCGTCAGCACTGCAAGCAAATAATTAACAAATAACAATTATTTTGAGATTACTTTCTCAAAATTTGGATTATTCCATTGAAGTCATTGACTAAATCATCAACGAATATTCTTTCAAATGTAACGAATCTTGATCCAGCATTAGGTGCTAAATCTGATTTCGACCATACTATATAGAAAATAAAATTATGATCATTGATCTACTCTTGTACAAACATAACAAGCACAGTAATCGTCCCCATCCGTTCGGACAATCACCTCCCGGTGGTGGTAGATCGACGTTAAAAGTCTGGTTAAAAGATTTAGAGAGAGAGAGGGGGGAGGAGTGGGAGCGGGAGGGGCACCCTCAGAGACGGGGTATCGCAACACGCTGTTTACCATTCGTCTTTAGCAAGAAATTGGTTATCGTCCACATTGCTCCAGCAGCGGAAACTTTAACGAACAATCCATTGGAATTTTTTCTTTTTCAAATTTACCTAACAAATCTATTGCCATCCTCAAAAAAAATATTGGAAAGCACCCCCTTCTTACCCCTTTACTCCTTAAGACTACACTATCACTGTTCAACTCACCAAAGAAATCCGTTGCCATCCTTGTCCTTGGCTTTGAAAGCATCTCGGTATTGTATCAGTGCCCACATACTCTCACCTGCTATCATGGCCAAAAACTCAGAAAATGTAACAGTTCCGTTATCTAGCCGAATGAAAAAAAAAATTGGCTTCTTAATTCCCACACAAAAGTCCTTTTCGAATAGTGATTCATCTTGCATTCTTAATACTCGATTCAATGCACGAAGATTAGATCCGATAATTCACTTAAATAATTGCCTAATGAGTTGAGACATGTATTATACTTCATTATCAGACGTTCAAACAAGCTATTGATTTATTTATATATAAATTATATATATATTATTTCAATTATGCAAAATATTGTAAAGTATTCTTCCATGGAATATGTTTTGTGAACTAAAAAGTATCAATAAAACATCTTTGAATTGTTTGCTAAAATCACTTCAAGATATCCCTTTTTCAGTCAAATTTCTGGCTATGCTTCCTGTCGTGTGACGAACTCTGACAAGGAATGAACAGCCAGCACCCCAATTGACTTTTTAAATCACAGAATTCATTGTTAACATGTCAAACTTCTTTAACAGATTTTTGCGACCCATGTTATATAAAATATTTGCTATGCTTCACGTCATAGATTATTAAGCTCCAATTTACGTCTTGTGGTCAGTTTAATCATCGATTTCGTTGTTATTTCCTAAGTCTTCAATTCTGAACTCACCATC
The DNA here is from genome assembly GCA_035222895.1 of Strongylocentrotus droebachiensis. Lineage (NCBI taxonomy): Eukaryota > Metazoa > Echinodermata > Echinoidea > Camarodonta > Strongylocentrotidae > Strongylocentrotus > Strongylocentrotus droebachiensis. The sequence continues at coordinate 7,698 of JAVYIG010003881.1, forward strand.
AACTCCCACACTACTCATCTTCCATTCAAGCTCATCCCTAGAAGAGACCTTTCCTAATGATCTCATCAATGTATCCAACTCCTCAATAGTGACGGAGTCATCGCCGTTCTTATCATGCTCGGAGAATTTTACCTTGAATTCTACAAAGAGGTAATAACAAAATAAAAAATAAAGTGCAGATACGATGTCAGTAAGACGGGAGGGAAGGGGCAGGAGAGGTTTGTTGGAAACATCGAGTAAATAAGTGTACATAATATAAGGCCAATATATAAACTGACTATAAAATTATATAATATGAAACACTGGCTATTGGTAATAAAAGCAAAGTCGTTCCTCTTGAAAGCGTATACTTCTACATGACTAAAAATGATTGGATGGAAAAAGAATTTGTTTTCATCATAAGACGTTATTTTGCTTGATTTTTTCAACATCGCAATTTTCAAATTGCAAGCAGGCGTGATGGCTCAGTGGTAGAGCAGTGGTCTCGTAACCGGGAGGTCCCGTGATTGAAATCAAGGCTATGCGCTAGTGCCTTATGGTAGGGCATTAAACCCTATTACCAAGTCCCTCGGAAAGGATTGAAAACCGTTGGTCCACTGGTTGCTTACTTATAAGCACATGTAGAAATGCTTTTCTTAGCAGTCAGGTAAAACAAACAAACTATTATCCAACCAACCACTGTCTTCTTATGTTAACGAGCATTTTTGTATATCCGAGAAGACCAGTTATTATTTTCAGATCTTTAGTGATATTATTTTTTTGATGCTCTTCGAGAGCTTACACTTTAATTGCAATATTGGTATCATATTTAACATTTTTTATGATACCCTCTTGTTATAGATTTGATCTCCTACTACAAGAATTGAAACATTCGGACTCATTGTTTTCGTACCTTCTATCTGCTTTTCGGTATATAATAATTCCTGTGCCTGTAATGAAGAAAAATAAGCGAAATTAAAAGATAATTATTAGTGATTAAGGATCTACAATATGAAATGTCGTATTTTGCTTTATTGACTTAAACACCAACAAAAAAAGGCACTTTCTAGAGAGAAACCTACAAAGAAACCTCAAAGTGAAATATACCAATTGTATACATGGTTGGCCCTTATACCCCTACATTGTGATTAGATAATCCGGGATAATTTCAATGTTTGTTTCTCTCTCTACATGGTCCAAGTTACTTTGCAGTGTATTTGTGAGGTCGCAGTGCAAAAAAATTACATCTTATACAGAGGTAAAAACAATCTTTATCATGAAATACTGAAAAAGTCTTTAATAAGAAATAAATTATAAAAGCATAAAATGCTAGCGAGCGAAGCGAGTGAGCTTTGGGCGACCCTGAAGAAAAAGTTGCTCTTTATCGCTCTAAATTGGGAGCATATTTTATGGTGAAAGGAAAGAGGTGCACATAAATATCCAAAGCTAAAAGAACACTTATTAGTTATTATAAAAGAAAAGGAGCACGTGTCAAGGTAAAAACGGACACTTATCCGAGATGAAAGGGGCATGTATTACAAAGTTAAAGGAGTACCTCTCAAATTTTAATAAGAGCACTCACCGGATATGATAAGAGGCACTTACAAAATGTCAAAATAAAAGGGACACCTATGAGATCTTAATAAAGGCATTTAGCAGACGTGTGAGAAGGGGCATTAATTAAAAGAAAGGACACTTATTAGAAAGACAGGAGGGCACGTGCCGAAACGAAAGAGCCGGGGCACTTATGAGAGGTGTGAAGGGGTACCTATTACAAAAGAAAAGGGCACTTGTTAAAGTAAAATTTAAATAGGGGGCAATTATCATCAGTGAAGGGGGCACTTATCAGAGGTGGTAGGACGTGGAACGGGCACCCATTACACATAAAAGGGGCACTTTTTTGAAGTAAAAAGGGGGCAACTTTCCTAGGTTAAAAGAGGCACCTGAGTGGTACCTAAAAAGTGTGGGGCACTGTGCTCCCTCCCCCCCCCCCCCCCTCCCCTCGGCTCCCTCACTTCTGGCCTAGATTCTATAGCCTAAAGGTGTTCCCCTCTTAAAATAAAAAAACGTATTGATTCGAGCCTCGAACTATCTAGACTTCCTCGCTCTCTTTCTCTCTCTCTCTCTATCTCTCTCCCTCTCTCTCTCTCTCCTTAGATTAATTGTTGTTGTTGTTGTTGTTGTTTGGGGTTAAAAGCATTTCAGTCATAAATGACTTGTTATGCCTTAATGGAAGATTGTCGACTTAAGTCAACAAATATTTATTCTAATACGACCGTCGAAGCCTTTGTGCATTGCTTCCGTGATCAACTATACGGTACTTCGTAGTTCGACCCCATGAATTATTTTCGGGAGAAAATCGAAGCAGTTCACTGTAGATCCTGGACTTTAAAGATACTATGTTCCTTTTGCAGCCAACATAAAATTCTGTAGAACTGTGCAGGACTTATGAATATGTCTTGTATGTCCTATCTGTGAAATTTAAACATTTGAAAGCGCTCTTTTGATCGTAAAGCGATATCAAGACTCATGGTTCAACCGTCCGCCTTCCGTCGCTAGACTTCTCAAGGATCCGGGTCTGTGGGACTAAGGCTTAATGCAATGATCCCTCTGTAATGTATACAGGTATTGCAAATTAATGAAAGGGCAAGGCGCAACTCTGCCACTGAGCTGTAAGATCACTTTCAGATTAGGAGAATTTCATTCTTCAAAGAGTATTTTAAATTGAATGGGACGTCTCAACTCAGTAAGCATAGCTAAGATTTGTAAAGTTGATTTTACAAACAAGATTCTGGTGAAAAGCAGTGCTTATTCAACAACAACAACAATCTTTGCATCAATCACAATCATTATGTCGAATTTTCCCTTTAAATAACTTTGTTTTCTTTCTCGTTTGCAAGGCGAGAAGAAGCCATGCCACGTCAAAGATCAGTGTATTATACGTTTATACATATAAATACAGAACAATGCATTTGAATATTAGAATGTCATTTTGGAATACCTCTTTAGAAAATATCCGATATCATAGCATCAATACTTTTGCCGATACCACATTGTCTTTAGCAGGCGTGCCGGAAGCAGTTTGGGATGGGGGGGGGGAATTCCAGGGGGCTCACCTCCCAGGAGCAGTGGCGTAATGAGCAAAAGCGTTTGAAGGGGGGGGGGGGCAGAAGAAAAATCACCACTACTCTTTCACGTTACATGTAAGCGGAACGTTTTTCAAAGTGAAGTATTAACGATCAGATAGAGCGTGAATTGGTGTTGGTTGTTGGGTATTTAATAACGGTTAGATGAGCATTCGGGGGCACTCTTTAAGGCCATTGATGTGGTCCAGGAGGCAGAGCCCCCGGAAGCTCAGAGGTTTTAGATATTTAACTACGGTCAGATGAGCATCCAGGGGCCCGCCTTAGGGCCCTTGGTGGGGTCCAGGGGGGCAGAGCCCCCGGAAGCTCAGGGGTTTTAGGTATTTAATTACGGTCAGATGAGCATATTTTAATACCTCATTTGTGACATTGGCAGGTCACTTTTTTTTTCTCTCTCTCTTTTTTTCTTTCTGTAACATACTTTTTCAAAAAGTGAGGGGGGCTCGAGCCCCCAAGCCTAGCCGTTCTGCAGGCCCTGACATGAAGGCTTTTGAATAAGCATATTTTTCGCCCGACTGTAAATTTGGGAATTTCTCATTTTCCAACAAACGCATAAAAAGGTATGACTTACAAAAAAAATTGAGAAAAAATACCGGAAAATCATGTTATTTCAGCAACATTTGTAAATCACTGGTATCGAATAAGGGTTATTGGAGGGGGGGGCAAAAATGCGTTCCCCCCACACTTTTTTGGTAAGACCCCCCCCCCCCCCCATGCCATCCTACTTCCAGCGCCTATGGTCTTTGACCAGTATCATCTATGACGTTATTTTTCTTTATCCAGTTCAGTATAATGCTTTTCGTCAAAAATAGTTAGAGACGCTATAAGAAATGGTTTTAATACATTACACAAACCTGAACCATTGCATAATGACGGTGGTTCTGTTTCTCTCTCTATTTCTTTTAATCATGCATTATCAACTACATATAAAGCAACAAAAACAAACTTAGGGTTATCTGGGTTTACCTCGTTCAGTAGCAGGGATGATAGTAAGCAAATAATTACCGTTGGTGAAGGTGATGGGAAAATCTATCACTTCCGAGGCGATCTGGATGTAGCTGTCTTTCCGAAGCGAAGCTGAGGAAAGATAGCGTATTCAGATCGCCGAGGAAGTGATAGTTTGCCATCGCCTGAAACCAAAAGGTAATTATTTGCTTTATATTCTACATCGAAAACATTTCACTTCTTCCGTCATTTTAGAGCAACAAGTCATCAATTAACATCTAGCAAACGGTGTACAAAACGTACAGTGTATGCAGTATGGTGGTAAATGGTGTGACCATAGTTCGCTTAAATGACTAAAATATAAATAAATAAAAAACTAAAAAATCGGGAAATTATCGGGCTTGAGTAGACAGCAATATAGCAGGAATTTTCTGCAGAAAGCATTTGGATGAATAAGAAAGGAAAATCCAAGATAAATCATACACGATGATGGAAAAAACAACCTTTATGGTTAAACAAACCAAACTTGTAAGTAAAGGTATCTATTTTGAGAGAAAAAAACGTGAATTAAATCATGTCGTGATTGTAAGCAAAATCAACTATACAACAGCAGTCTAATTTGATTTGTAGGAGTCTATTAAGTGCATGCAGCAGAGATTATTGCCCAGATTATTGCCGGATGATTGCCCAACGAATCAACCAACGAAGTATGGAAAGTGGATGCATTCCACACAAAAACCATTAATAGGTGAATAGAATGACCACTGTTTCGAGAGAGAAATATGCCTAAATGGAATTTGATAAACAGGTGTATTAATACCTCCAAATTATTTAAGAACTGTAGACGACAGCAACACATTTCAGGAAGGTAAACAAAATAAAATCATGATTATTTTAACAACTTACCATCTTTAGAAATTGGGATAGATCCGGCAAAATTGAAGATAGATTTAATTTCTCTGGATCTCAGGTACCTATACCTCTCTTCTGGTCGACTTGCTTTCAGGGAGTGGCAGGAGTCAGTGTAGCCTTTTGGAATGTGAGTTTCACTGCTCCGCATGAATTATTCATAGATACATATTTAGCATGCCAATACGCCTACTTTGGATTTATTGACCAATCATAACGGCGATCTCCCAGTTGGCTTCGTTCGTGATTCGTTCCATGTAGAGGTCAGTGGTCTTAGCACGTACGTAATAGTTCATAGTAGGTCCATGTTCGTACTACGTAGATTTTACTGTGTGCGTGTGTGTGTGTGTGTGGTGTGTGTATAAGCTGACGTCACGCGGAGATACGTTCGCTGATTTGACACTACCTTTTCTGAAGCGAGTTCCAGTCGGAAACAAAGGTTAACATAAGAAATCCAAACCAGATTGATAAAGGCCACTGGTCTGGGCAATTCGCACTGGCGTTTACTCAGGTTTTCGCGATTAGTCTCTTTTGAGTCGCTTGGCGTCTATCAGACATGTGGCCTTGTTTAAAGGCTAGGGTCAGTGCTGACAAAGAATATTATTTAGTGAAGAACACTAAAGCACGTGACCATATGCTAGGAATGTTTTTGATATTGTTGTTATTTTAGTTTAATCGACAAGTATTAGTTCGTAGTGAATAATTACGCCAAAGAAATAAATCAAGGCTATAGTATTTATCAAGACGTTTCCTTATTATTTCTTCTTTCTTCTGCTCGTTTAGTTTTAGTAAATAATCGTGATATATTCCGCGGTCTTATAATAACTTTGTCCCAGGACCAGTACCAGTGACACGGAGAAAGATACCAACAAAAAGTTTGTGGGAAGTGCAAAAATAGTTCGCCCCGTAGGCCTAATCATGGTATTATTCAGAACATCTTTCCAGGATTTTCAGAAATAAAATGTTAAAGTAAGGCGTTAACTTGATGAATTAGATCAAAAATATTTTTATGTTAAAAAACATTTTTGAGAGAACAATGAGAGAAGGAGGGGGACATTTAGGAAGAGAGAGAAAGAGAGAGAGAGGGGGGGTGGCACATAAAAGGCGGAGACTAAATTAGACTAAATTAGCGCAATATAGATGCACACAAAAAGACAATAATTAATTAAGTACCCTGTGATCAATATCATAGACTGGAGACGGATCACTGTTGCGCATTGCGACATATCATTACGCCACCGGTGAATGAAACTGATTTTCTGAGTAATAGATCTATTAATCAAAGTTGGTGAAGCATAAAACCAATCTAGAAAACTTCTCTCTCAGATTTGGTCCCAGGGATCTCAGTCATGTAGACATCATGTGAGCATGCGTGAACCAGTAGTGGGGGCTGTTAGGGCTAAATAGGGGATGTTTGGTGCAGATTCTTCTAAAAGCACCAAATTTGGCCCAGAGGTAGATTATACCATACTATTACGATTTCTGCCGGACGCCAAGAAGGGCGCCCTCTGGGTATGCCATATTGGGCAAATCCAAAATGGCCGCCATCTGAGTTAAAGGTCAAGCGCAGTTCCAAAAGGAAAAGCGCTTGTATGGTAATAGTTTATAGATTTATGGGGTTTGGGGGTCAGAGAATCTGATTATAATGTTCTTTCATTGATTTGAGATCTCCTTGGGGCTGTCATACTGGTAATATTGGTCAAATCCAAAATGGCCACCATCTGAGTTACAGGTTAAGTGTAGTTACAGAAGGAAATGAATGGGCTAGTATGATAAAAGTTTATATATTTATGGGGTTTTTCGGGGTCAGAGAATCTGATTATGATGTTCTTTCGTCGATTTGAGGTCTCCTTGGGGCTGCCATACTTGTCATATTTGTCAAATCCAAAATGGCTGCCACCTTTGAGTAAAAGGGCAACTGTAGTTCCAAAAGGAAAAGGGCTAGTATGATAACAGTTTATATAGTAAGGGGGTTTTCGGGGTCAGAGAATCTGATTATGATGTTGCTTGTATAAATTACAAGTCTTCTTGGGGATGTCATGCTGGCCATATTGGCCAAATAAAAAATGGCCGTCATCCGAGTTAAAGGTCAAGCGTAGTTCCAAAAGGAAAATGACCAGTATGAAAAAGTTGATAAATTCATGGGGTTTCCGGGGTCGGATAATCTGATTATGATGTTCTTTTATCAATTTTATGTCATCATCCTGTCCTAAGGCTATGTCCATTTCCTTGTTGGAGAAGATAAGGGAAGATGCACCAAATTCACACTTGAATGGGTATAAATATTGGCCTGTGCCCATATGTTTCATCATTAGGTTCCACTGTCAAAGTTGTTGCTACATCCGCCCTCGCATTTGCAGAGCATCGTTTCACTGGTGACCCCGTGATCTAAACCCGACCAATATGCAGAGTGGCAGACATCCTTCATCCAAACTGTTTCAATTATTGTCTCCTTTTCCTTCATATTTCTACTCACGTCTTATCTTTGAACTGTCATCATGCCTACTGACGATCACACCCATTCTTCAACTTCTTCAACTTATGAAAATTCTGCTTGCCCGTCATCTGTCTCAAACGTTCAACTCAAACTTTCTCCTTTCTGGCACATTACGTCGGCCTTATGCCAAAAAGGGCCTTAACCTGATTTTGGGGGTTATTGAGTTATTAACACCACCTTGTAGATTTCAACATTCTCTTTAAAATGATGTGCTTCACTTGTGGAAATTCGATTTATCGCCAGGATTGGTCAATTTGCCGTTAATTTTCGGAACTTTTTTTAATCTTTTGGGATTGAAAAAAATATATTTGAAACTCGGATTAAGAACCAGTTTAGCAATCTTTTAAGATTAAAAATCAATCTTTATGGATTTAATTTCATTCAAATCCGGCTTAAGATTTAAATTTTAAATCCCTGTAATTTAGAGTGTATAATAGACACAATGTACTTAGAATAATCACTGAAAGTATATGTCATGACTTTGGATCATGAATTCTGAGTGAGATTTAAGTTAGATGTGGATGCATGAAAGGCGACTGACTCATGAAATACGCAGAATGTGTCAACGTATGTGACTGTAATGAAAATTAAAAACGAAAAATGTGTCCTTAATATACGATTTCTAAAAAAATAAATTTACCGAAAACTGCATTATATTAATAAAAATATTCAGATATCAAAAATTCTTTTTTTAACATTCTAATTTATCAGTTTTATCAGTTTTCGTGATCCAGTAGCCGTAGCAGGGGCTTTCTGGCAAACCAAAGGTGTTGCGAAACAAGAAAATTTCTTTATGCCAGAAGGGCGCTAACTACGTCCGCGTACAATTACGGCAGGTTAAGGCCCTTTGGCACAACGCCGCGTAGGTTACGGCCCTTTGGTATTATGCCGCGTAGGTTACGGCCCTTCTGGCATAAATACGCTACAATCAAGCCATAATTATGCCAAAAATCCCCTAACGTGTTTTTTGCACATAGCATGAAAACTTCGGAATATTTTTAAACAAATTTAACACATTTCATGTAAAACTTAATAATTTAACATATTTATCGAAATTGACTTGAAAAACAAAAAAACGATCACAAACTTTTGATTATTAGAGAGGCCAAAACTTTAAACGCGATTATCTCGGAATGGCCAAAAGCAGTTAAGGCCCTTTTGGCATAAGGCCGACGCAATGATCCTACTATTTGGCTTGTATTTGGGACTTACTGATACCTCTTCCTCAAAAACAGCCCTACGTTAAACTGAAAGCCGAATTGATACAGAAGAACTCCGCCTGTGAGCAAAAACACCTACATCTGGTGCTGATTTATGAGGAGTTTGAGAGATCGCAAACCGTCCCAGTTACTGAGCAAGATTAAAAAACTGCTGGGGCGAACAAGTCGGAGGAGAACATTCTATAACAGCTATTTCTCCAGAGGCTGCCCACAAAATTATGTTCAGCTTATTTTAGCATCAACTGGAGTCCCGATAGAGATCGAGAAACTTGCTGATTTAGCCGATAAAATCGTCGTGACAAATTCTCCATCTAACTTTCATCCTATCTGTCTTCTTCCTCACCTTCTTCTTCTTCTTCTTCTTCTTCTTCTTGTTCTTCATCACACCCTAATCCTTTCCTGGAAATGCAGGAAATGAAATCGCAAATATCACATCGGAAGCAAGACCGTCAAGCGCGAAGCTCCAGCTCACAATGCCATGCTGGAGGGGATTGCTATTATCACTTTCGTTTTGTTAGCGAGCCAAGAAGTGTACTCCCTGCACCTTCAAATCAGCTTCTTCAAACCAGGGAAACGACCCAGCCAGCGACTAGCAGCGAAAAGTCCCACTGGCACCAGCCCAAAAAACTCGCCTTTTCTACATTATGGATGGGAAACAAGAATGAGATTTCTCGTAGACACTGGAACTGAAGTTGGCGTTCTTCCTCCATCCATGCACCTACTAGGTCCACGCTCCATCCAAATCCGAGAAACATATGCACCTTCTTCGAAATTTCCCCTGCAAGCGTCATACGAATAATCTGCCACACTAATAGGTTAAGCCACACTAATAGTTTATTTTTAGAAAATAAAATATTGAAAGTTCATGACCTGTATAATTTCTTTTTAGGCTGTTTTATGTTTAGATTAAATTCTAACGAACTTCCTCATGCCATCACATCGACATTCCAAAAGAATCAACAAATTCATAATTATCCAACCCGACAGTCTTCCTTTTTTCACTTACACAAACTGAGAACTTTACTAAAACAAAAAACTTTGATTTATACTGGTCCTGTGTACTGGAACTCCTTAGACATTTCGCTCAAACAGCTGCCAAGTTTAATTACTTTTAAATATCACCTGAAACATAAACTTCTACTCCAGTATGAAAATGTTTAAGGTCATCATGATAGAGACCATCGGTATTATCAACACTTGTTGGCTGGCTGCACCACACACTCGTTTTTGTTCTTTTGTTTTGTTTTTTGTTTTATATATTATGTAAAAAAATGTATTATGTAAAGGGAACCTTAATTACAAGCATAATGCTTCCAAGGTTTCCTCCTCATTACTGTAGATAATTGTTAGCATCATATGTATTTAATGACTTGCCATTACATCGTTTGAATTACTGTTGTATCAATCGAATATTATGTACATGTTTTGTTACCTTGTATATGCCTTACTTTGTAAATTCTTTTCATATGCAGTTAATGTGGAAATAAAACCTAAATAATAAAAAAATAAATAATCGCTCAAGTATCACTACGGAGACCGAAGCCTGACTCTGGACATCGGCCTACGTCGAGCTTCCAGGTGGATTTTCATCATTGCCGACATATCCACTCATACCGTCGGGGCAGACTTTCTTCATCACTTTGGTTTTCTGGTAGATGTGCGCAATCTCAAGCTCATCGATTCTACTACTAATCTATCTGTAAGAGGCATCTTTTCTTCTTCTCCTTCTATCAGCCCCATGTTTGTGAAGGCAGACGGTCAAGCTGCTTCCAAATCTCTTCTTGACCAATTTCTAGACCTCACAGGCCCAGTCTACAAGGGGGAAAAAATGCAAGAATTAGGCAATGTCCGACCTTTTGGCAGCACTTGGGCATTCCCTCTTCATTATGGTGCCCAAGAAAAACCTCGGAGACTGGAGACCGAGCGGTGACTACCATGGACTAAATAGGAATACAGTGCCCGATAAATATCCTATTCCCCATCTTCAAGATTTCACCTCAGCTCTAGCAGGCAAGAGGGTTTTCTCCAAACTCGATGTCATCAGAAATATAAATTTCAGTCGATCCAGTAGACGTACACAAAACAGCCACCAGACCCTTTGGAATATTTGAATTTGTGCGCATGCCTTCTGGGCTACGAAATGCCGCCCATACTTTTCAACGGTTTTTTCATAATCAAGGTAACCCATGGTCTACCAGTTGTGTACGCCTACATCGACGACCTCCTCATCGCGAGTAAGAAAGGACATAAGAGGAAAAACACCTCCAACCAGGCGCGCCGGAAGCAGTTTGGGAATAGGGGGGGGGGACATTCCAGGGGGCTCCCCTTCCAGGGGCAGTGGCGTAATGAGCAAAAACGTTCGGAAGGAGGGGGTGCAGAAGAATAATCTGCATCACCACCACTCTTACACGTACTTACATGCAGGTCCGGCGGAACGTTTTTAAAATTGGCGTGGGGTCCAGGGCCTGAGCCCCGGCAGGGGTTCAAGGGGCTGAGCCCCCGGAAGCTCAGGGTTTTTAAGCATTAATTTACGGTCAGATAAGCATATTTAGATACCTTATTTGTTACACTGGCGGGTAAATAATTGACGGGGAGTCCAGGGGGCAAGGCCCCGGAAGCTCAGAAGTTTTAGATTTTTAACAACGGTCAGATGAGCATCCAGGGGCCTGCCTTAGGGCCGTTGGTGGGGTCCAGGGGGCAGAGCCCCCGGAAGCTCAGGGGTTTTAGGTATTTAATTACGGACAGATGCGCATCCAGGGGCCCGCCTTAGGGCCCTTGGAAGCTCGTTTTTTTAAAATGTATTTAATTACTGTCAGATGAGCATCCAGAGAACCGCCCTAGGGCCCTTGGTGTGGTGGGGGGGGGGGGGGTGTGGGCGGAGCCCCAGTAAGCGCTGGGGCTTCAGGCATTTAATTACCGTCAGCTGAGCATATTTTGATACCTCATTTGTGACATTGGCAGGTCACTTTTTTTTTCTCTCTCTTTTTCTTTCTTTTTCTTTGTATTAAACATACTTTTTCAAAAAGTGAGGGGGGACTCGAGCCCCCGAGCCCAGCCGTTCTGCAGGCCCTGACATGAAGGCTTCTAAATAAGCATATTTTTCGCCCGACTGTAAATTTGGGAATTTCTAATTTTCCAACAAACGCATAAAAAGGTATGACTTACAATTTTCTTTTTTAAACCTCCATTGATAAATAAAGTTTGCATGCGGAATGTTTAGGCGATTTAATTGCTGTTAACTTTCCTTTCCACTAATAGTTTATTTTTAGAAAATAAAATATTGAAAGTTCATGACCTGTATAATTTCTTTTTAGGCTGTTTTATGTTTAGATTAAATTCTAACGAACTTCCTCATGCCATCACATCGACATTCCAAAAGAATCAACAAATTCATAATTATCCAACCCGACAGTCTTCCTTTTTTCACTTACACAAACTGAGAACTTTACTAAAACAAAAAACTTTGATTTATACTGGTCCTGTGTACTGGAACTCCTTAGACATTTCGCTCAAACAGCTGCCAAGTTTAATTACTTTTAAATATCACCTGAAACATAAACTTCTACTCCAGTATGAAAATGTTTAAGGTCATCATGATAGAGACCATCGGTATTATCAACACTTGTTGGCTGGCTGCACCACACACTCGTTTTTGTTCTTTTGTTTTGTTTTTTGTTTTATATATTATGTAAAAAAATGTATTATGTAAAGGGAACCTTAATTACAAGCATAATGCTTCCAAGGTTTCCTCCTCATTACTGTAGATAATTGTTAGCATCATATGTATTTAATGACTTGCCATTACATCGTTTGAATTACTGTTGTATCAATCGAATATTATGTACATGTTTTGTTACCTTGTATATGCCTTACTTTGTAAATTCTTTTCATATGCAGTTAATGTGGAAATAAAACCTAAATAATAAAAAAATAAATAATCGCTCAAGTATCACTACGGAGACCGAAGCCTGACTCTGGACATCGGCCTACGTCGAGCTTCCAGGTGGATTTTCATCATTGCCGACATATCCACTCATACCGTCGGGGCAGACTTTCTTCATCACTTTGGTTTTCTGGTAGATGTGCGCAATCTCAAGCTCATCGATTCTACTACTAATCTATCTGTAAGAGGCATCTTTTCTTCTTCTCCTTCTATCAGCCCCATGTTTGTGAAGGCAGACGGTCAAGCTGCTTCCAAATCTCTTCTTGACCAATTTCTAGACCTCACAGGCCCAGTCTACAAGGGGGAAAAAATGCAAGAATTAGGCAATGTCCGACCTTTTGGCAGCACTTGGGCATTCCCTCTTCATTATGGTGCCCAAGAAAAACATCGGAGACTGGAGACCGAGCGGTGACTACCATGGACTAAATAGGAATACAGTGCCCGATAAATATCCTATTCCCCATCTTCAAGATTTCACCTCAGCTCTAGCAGGCAAGAGGGTTTTCTCCAAACTCGATGTCATCAGAAATATAAATTTCAGTCGATCCAGTAGACGTACACAAAACAGCCACCAGACCCTTTGGAATATTTGAATTTGTGCGCATGCCTTCTGGGCTACGAAATGCCGCCCATACTTTTCAACGGTTTTTTCATAATCAAGGTAACCCATGGTCTACCAGTTGTGTACGCCTACATCGACGACCTCCTCATCGCGAGTAAGAAAGGACATAAGAGGAAAAACACCTCCAACCAGGCGCGCCGGAAGCAGTTTGGGAATAGGGGGGGGGGGACATTCCAGGGGGCTCCCCTTCCAGGGGCAGTGGCGTAATGAGCAAAAACGTTTGGAAGGAGGGGGTGCAGAAGAATAATCTGCATCACCACCACTCTTACACGTACTTACATGCAGGTCCGGCGGAACGTTTTTAAAATTGGCGTGGGGTCCAGGGCCTGAGCCCCGGCAGGGGTTCAAGGGGCTGAGCCCCCGGAAGCTCAGGGTTTTTAAGCATTAATTTACGGTCAGATAAGCATATTTAGATACCTTATTTGTTACACTGGCGGGTAAATAATTGACGGGGAGTCCAGGGGGCAAGGCCCCGGAAGCTCAGAAGTTTTAGATTTTTAACAACGGTCAGATGAGCATCCAGGGGCCTGCCTTAGGGCCGTTGGTGGGGTCCAGGGGGCAGAGCCCCCGGAAGCTCAGGGGTTTTAGGTATTTAATTACGGACAGATGCGCATCCAGGGGCCCGCCTTAGGGCCCTTGGAAGCTCGTTTTTTTTAAATGTATTTAATTACTGTCAGATGAGCATCCAGAGAACCGCCCTAGGGCCCTTGGTGTGGTGGGGGGGGGGGGGTGTGGGCGGAGCCCCAGTAAGCGCTGGGGCTTCAGGCATTTAATTACCGTCAGCTGAGCATATTTTGATACCTCATTTGTGACATTGGCAGGTCACTTTTTTTTTCTCTCTCTTTTTCTTTCTTTTTCTTTGTATTAAACATACTTTTTCAAAAAGTGAGGGGGGACTCGAGCCCCCGAGCCCAGCCGTTCTGCAGGCCCTGACATGAAGGCTTCTAAATAAGCATATTTTTCGCCCGACTGTAAATTTGGGAATTTCTAATTTTCCAACAAACGCATAAAAAGGTATGACTTACAATTTTCTTTTTTAAACCTCCATTGATAAATAAAGTTTGCATGCGGAATGTTTAGGCGATTTAATTGCTGTTAACTTTCCTTTTCTTTGAATGAAATTTTATATGTGATTTGAATCAGGTTTTTATTATTGTTTTGTTCTTTTCGGTTAAAAAAAAAAAACCATCTTTTTTTTTTTTTGGGGGGGGGGGGGCAACAATGCGTTTTGCCCCCCCCCCCCCCCCCCACTTCCGGCGCTTATGCCTCCAACTAGCTACTGTTCTCACGACTCTCGAAATACGGTGTAGTCATTAACCCACTGAAGTGTGAATTTGGCGCATCTTCCCTCATCTTCTTCAACCAGGAAATGGACTTCTATTAGGACAGGATGGTGACATACAATAAGCGAGTTCGTAAATAGCCACTGGAGTCGTATGACGTCAACGTGTCATAGGTCACATGAACATAAACTCACCCGTTCACTCATACGCTCTGCGTAATGTACATAGGGCTACGTGAAAAAAATGTGCGGGCGTTCGTCCTTCACTGTTTAGTGATTGTTTTACCGGCTGTTCTCTATCTATATTCATCGAAAATTCCTACAACAGTTGTTGACAGTTGTTGAAATGGATTGTGGAGGCTCCTTCGATAGATGATATACATTTGTGGACCGTCATTCAAATTTCTCATAGAGGGGGACTCGGATCACGAGGAAAAAAACGAATTTTCGTCTGAAATTTGTGTACAGATATCAAAGTTGTATGGATTTAAAACTAAAAGCAAGACGTACACCCTGTTTTGCTCTTATTCAATGTTTATTTGACTATGCTAACCCTGCATTGTATAGTAACATAAACAAGTCAGATCAAAAGAAGTTGAAAATTATACAGAACAAAATGGTGAGATTCATCAACTGTTCTGGTCAAAGAACTCGTGTTGGCTACATCGAACTCTCTAAAGCTGTTTTTTTAAGTCGACCAAAGATCAAAACAATTCTTATTGTATCACGTGCATATTATCATACTAGGTCGAATCATTATATTCGATCCAACTTCGATCTTGTTACTGACTTACATGATTATAATACAAGAAATAGCCGATTCAACTTACCACAAAGAGTAGGTAGTACTGGAAATTCGTTTTATTACATTGCAATAACACATTGGAATTCCCTTCCTAATGCTATAAAGGAAATAGAAAACTTTGCTCATTTTAAGAGGAAATTAAAGGAATACCTAACACTTGAGATTCAGAGTAGAGAAGCAAATGACATGTTATATGATTGAAATAGCCTGAATACAGATTTTGTTGTCTTCTGCCGGTTCATACTTTTAAATTTTGCAAATACTTATGCTTTGGTACGTTTTGGAAATTCTACATAATTATTTATCATTATTTTCCTCTTCTACCTCCTCCTCCTCCTCCTCTCCCTCATCCTCTTCCTCCTCTTTTTCTTTTTCTTCTTCTCCTTATTCTTTTTGTTCTTGTACTTATTATCATTTCTATCATCAGTTTAAAGTTGTTAATATTATCATCATTATTATCTTTAATAAGTTTTTTGCTTATCTGTCTGTAAATATTACTACTTTAACTCATTAATTTGTTACATGACTGTCGGGGACCCCACTGAAAATAAGCTCTCGAGCTTTCGTAGGCTATCTTGCTCAAGCTGACTTAATTTTGATCTGTTAGTCTTGTATATTGTTGTATGTTGGAAGCATTGCGAATAAAAATCAATCAATCAATCAGGAGTATATTCCTCGTGGTGTAAGTCCCGTCTTGTGGGAAATTTGATGATCCACGCAAGGGAGACTCGCAACACGAGGAATATATACATAGTTTTATAGTCTTTTAAGTCAGATTTTTTTGATATTAGTGATAAATAACAGCAAATATTCATTTAACACCTCTAGGTAACTTCAATATGATCAAATAATATGACTCTAAACACTATAAAAATGTCTATATATTCCTCGTAGTCCGAGTCCCCCGTACGTTTTAAAATCATCACATTTCTCATAGAGGGGGATTCGGATCACAAGGAGTATATTCCTCGTGGTGTAAGTCGGCCCCCTGACCACAACAAAAAGTAAAAAAGTATTTTTGAAAGTTTAAAAAAAAGGAGAATTTTCTCAAGAATTGTGAAAAAAAAAAGTGCTTTTATCCCCCCCCCCCCCCGGCTTATTCACCGGCTGATTCCCTCCAAAATTGGACACAAAAAAAGAAGGTAAAAAAGAGTGCTCTTACAATATTAAGCGAAAGATAATATGGAGGAGATGCCTTATTAAATAGCTCAACAATATATTCCCTGGGTTTTTAGATAGTTTTGAGCATCCATTTAGTGAATAGAAAACCGTTTAGAATGCGAAATTCCATTGAAGTTCTCGTGCGCACACTTTCCTCCATGAAATGCATAATGAATTCGTTTTCGAGGGTTGGCAATGCAAAATAAATAAACAGTAGAAACAGACCCTTAATAAAGAAATAAACAGCTTGGTCGGTTTGTTTTAAGGCATTATATTCAAAGACCCGGATAGCTTCACTTTATTATCCATATAAATAACGTCTATAATCACACTCAGATGAAGGATAATACCACTGAATACGAATTGCATTAAGCAACGTCTAGACATAAAGGTCGAATTCCAACTGTATTTTTCTTATTCTTCTTTTACATTTCGAAGCGTTGCATGGGATCTTAATCCTGTTTTTTCTACATATATCAATGCCCCCATGTAAGCATACTTTGAATCCGGTCACGCTTCGAAAAGTTCGTGGCCTAGCATTTTGTTTATGTGGATTATCAAATAAAGAAAGCACCCTTTATAGATCAGGGAGAGTGTGGAAAAAAGCATACAATAGGAGCAGTGCAATTTAAATATCAAGGGATGGACTTTATTTCTAAAATGAAATGAAAGGGCTATTTTATTTTCAAGAGTCCTTTCACTTCATTTAAGAAATAGCCTCTCTTTATATCTTAGACTGAGACACTTTCTCTTGAAAGTCAAATAAACTCGAGAGCATCCTGGGGCTCCGCCCCGGAACCCCCGGTAGAGGCTCTGCCAGGCCCCTAAAGCTGTGCCATATAGTACGGATCCATTAGAAAGCAAAATAAGCCCAATAAATAATTCGTATATATAGATATATATATATATATATATATATAGTTCTCCTATGCAATATTTCCTCTGTGAAATGCATAATAAATTCGTTTTCGAGGGTTGGCAATGAAAATAGATAAACAATTATAGAAACAGACCCTAAATAAAGAAATAAACAGCTTGGTCGGTTTGTTTTAAGGCATTATATTCAAAGACCCGGATAGCTTTATCTTTATTATCCATATAAATAACGTCGATTAATCACTCTCAGATGGAAGATAATACCAATACGAAATGCATTAAGCAATGTCTAGACATAAAGGTCGAATTCCAACTTTATTTTTCTTATTCTTCTTTTACATTTCGAAGCGTTGCATGGGATCTTAATCCTGTTTTTTCTACATACATCAATGCCCCCATATAAGCATACTTTGAATCCGGTCACGCTTCGAAAAGTTCGTGGCCTAGCATTTTGTTTCTGTGGATTATCAAATAAAGAAAGCACCCTTTATAGATCAGGGAGAGTGTGGAAAAAAGCATACAATAGGAGCTATTTTATTTTCAAGAGTCCTTTCACTTCATTTAAGAAATAACCTCTCTTTATATCTTAGAGACACTTTCTCTTGAAAGTCAAATAAACTCGAGAGCATCCTGGGGCTCCGCCCCGGAACCCCTATAGTCTAGTTCTGGACCCTATATGATTTTTGTTATTCGCCGACTTTAAACGTTAAGCCGAGTGATGGCCGATCCTTATTGACCGCCATATCCCCACTAATCGCAACTTTTTTAATAGCCATATTAGCATAATAATCTAATTAGCATATATGGGGCCAGTCACCACGAAATGAGTCCAGTGTCGCATTAGGCTCAATCGTAGTAATAGCAATGTATAGTGTGTATGTACTGAAAATTGACCCACCTACCACATTTAAGATTTTTCCAAAAATCGACTTATTAATGTCTCGTAGTTTATGTCCCCAGAGCTTAGGTCACGAAAATATCTCCTTCTAACATTTTTTGGCAAATAATATAGGCTATGTAATCTGAAATTATCACGAAAATGATGCATTTTTAAAACTGGGTAATCCCATTGTTTATAAAGTCCAATTAGGTTTTCGTTCATATTTCTAGACCCTTTTTTTTTTTTTTTTTTGACCTCGCAATTTGATAATTTGACATTTTGCTCCGTTGAGGGGGGGGGGTAAGGTCACCTGGTTTTGGTCAGTCATGGGGATAATTTATTTTTTTATTTTTATTTTTTTAATAATAAAAAAAAAAAAAAAAAAAAAAAATCCAAAAGGGGGGGGGGGGTTTTAGGGGGGTTTTGGGGGGGTTTATACACATAAAAATACCCCCCTGCGTACGCGCCTGCTCTTATGTTATGTATACGTGTATCAGTATTATTTTGTTTGCATTGTATGATTGTTCATATGTACTGTCATTATTGTGATGTGTTGTTGTTAATAAATTCAAATTCAAATTCAAATGGAGTCCATACATTGTACATATGGTAATTATGCTATTTAAGACAATTGCATTGCTTGGAATCAAAAACTGGTGTCATAAATGATTTCCTCGTCATAGAAAACCCTTGAAAAGTCGTATTATCCAGGTTTTCAGGCTTCCTGGATTGAGATTAGCAACATTATTACATATTGCACATATGCTAATTAGATGATTATGCTAATATGGCTATTAAAAAAGTTGCCCAAGGTTGTCAAGCTGGCAACCAAGCTGAATTTACTTCAATACCCATTTACAACCAGCGCTCAAAATACACGGGGGCGGTGGGCGATTCGCCCCCGTGAGCTACATAATCGCCCCGTCAGGTTGCTCACGGGGGCGATTGCAAAATTAAAAATCGCCCCCGTGGAATTATAAAATAAAGATTATCTTTTCTGTTATAACTTTAACACAATATTGAATTTCAATTTTCAAACCTTAAACCAATGAAATGGAACTTAGATTAGCGTGCAAGATTTCTCGTTCTACGAGTAGGCCTATTATTACCGATTCAGCTCGCAGTGCAGTGCCGCCGTCAGCAGTGGTTATAGGCCTACTGCGCCGTTAGTAACGGTACGTGTGCAACTGTGCACGCTGCCGCGCCATGTCTGCTGGAGCTGGAGGCGATCGCGCAAGGGCAGAAACATGGTCATGGAGAAGTTTTTCGTTGTGAAAGCGTCCCGGCCCCCCCCCCCCCCCCTACTCCGAGAACGGACGGACCCCATGCGTGTTACCAAAATGTCCGGTAAAGGGGTACTTTTCGTGCGACAAAGTCCGGCCCGAGAATTGTAAAAAAAAGGGGTGTATTAACTTTTCACCTGGAAATTTCTTTAAAAAAGGGGTTTGTTTTTTCTTTTTTTCTCTCATCTCTTTGGACTCCTGAGAAATTATTCCGAATTTAAGGGGGTGCATTGAGCATTTTTCATGATTTAGGGGAGTCTCCAAGGCAGGAAAAGCCCGCGAAAATCCCGCGAAAGTGGGGTTCGGAAATGTTGGCAGTCCTCAGATAGGGGGTACTTTCAAAATAAGGGAACAAGCTTATGCGTACTCTAAATAACACTGAGTGGGGTGGGGGGGGGGGGGCGGGGAAAGCGTAAACCCGCTGAAATTTGGTGATTTCAATTTTCAAATGACCAGCAAATAATGAACCTAGACCAGTAAATCAATATATGGGACTTTTATATTTGCACGATGAGAACGTGGTCTGCAACGTGTGACCTCCTTTTAAGGCACTGCCAGTGCTTAAAAGAACGTCACATGTGACTGCCAGTGCCTTAAAAGGACGTAACACGTCCACGTCCACCCAAATCTAAAAGTCCCTATTGAGAAGAAGAGGAAGACCAAGATGTCGTGGAATGATATGGTAACATGGGCAGATCTACGGGGGGGTTAGGGGGTTTAACCCCTCCTCCCCCCCCCCCGCCCCCTTGGGCTGCCAAGTGAAAATGTGATGTGCATAGAAAAACGCCATTATGTGTCCAGATCGACCCACACAGTAAGATGTTAGTAGATGCCAGGAAAACATCACTTACGGGGGGTCCAAAATCAGGGGCGGATCCAGCCGGCGGCAAGAGGGGGGGGGGCTGGATAAATGCACATATATTTTTTTTGGGGGGTCCAGTTTTTTGGGAACATTTTCAGCCAGCCGGTGAATATTAAAGCAGGGGGGGATGCTGGAGAGGAGGACTACTAATCTATTTTATTTTTTTCAGGGGGGGGGGGGGAGAGTGAAGCGCCGTTTTAGCATGACTTTCTTTTTAACTCTTACTTTCACCTATCTCAGATAACCCTAAGTTTTTGGTTGCTGCTTTATATGTAGTTGATAATGCATGATTAAAATAAAGAGAGAGAGAGAGAGAGAGAGAGAACCACCATCATTTTGCAATGGTTCAGGGTTTGTGTAATATACATTATTTTGAAACTATTTCTTAGCGTCTCAACCCTACAAAAAAAGCAAAACTATTTTTGAGGAAAAGCATTATACTGAACTGAATAAAGAATAATAGCTTTATATTGGCTCATACTAATACTGATACGGGCTAAAGACAATGTGGTATTTGTATAGAGGTATTCCAAAATGACATTCTGATAATCAACATTTTGTTCTGGTATCATATGTATATACGCATAATACAACTGATCTTTATGATTTCTTAACGTGACATAGCTTCTTCTCCCCCTGCAAACGAAAAAGAAAACAAGTTTATTTAATAAAAGGATCTTGCGACAAATAATCATTGTGATTCAAATTGATGCAAGGATTTTTTTTTGAATAAGCAATGCTTTTGACCAGAATCTTCTCTGTAAAAACGACTTTTACAAATCTCAACCATGCAAATCTGCCACTGTGTTGTAAGATCACTTTCAGATTAGGAGAAGTGTATTCTTTAATGAGTATTTTACATTAAATGGAACGTCTCAACTCCAGTAAGCATTGCTGAGATTTGTAAAAGTTGTTTTTACAAAGAAGATTCGGGTGAATAGCAGTGCTTATTCAAACAAATATTCGCAGCAATTCGAATCACAATCATTATTTGTCGCTTAATCCCTCTTAATGACCTTGTTTTCTTTCTCGTTTGCAAGGGGAGAAGAAGATATGTCAAGTTAAAGACATCATAAAGATCAGTGTTGTATGCGTATATATTATATACACAGGCCCCGCGGAACGTTTATCAAAGTGGGGGGGCTAAAGTATTTACGATCAGGTAGAGGGTAGCGAGCGTAAATTGGTGTGGGGGGGGGGGGGGGCTCAGGGGTTTTAGGCATTTAATTACGGTCAGAGAAGCACAAATATGTTGATGCCGCATTTGTGTCACTGGCAGGTCAGGGGGGAGGGCGTTTTTTATTTTATTTCTAAAATTTACGTTACTATCCTATTTTTTTAATGTGCAGAACAGGAAAAAATCGAGAGAATGTCATCAGGGGATGAAAGTCAGTAACAGCTATGTAGCTTGTAAATTTGTAAGAGGGAAAATGCTGATTAAAATGATAATGATGAAATTGCAAATAATTGAGGAGTATCATAGGTACCAATTCAATGGATATTTGAAGAAAAAAAAGAGCCCCCGTCAGTACTAAAAGAGCCCCCGTGAAAAGGCTCAAGGGGGCTCTTTTTGGGGTGGAAGAGCCCCCGTGGACAAAAAATTAATTTGAGCCCTGTTTACAACACAAATCAACAAAAAAACCTTGTACTTATCGACTTTTCCAGGTCATGTACATAGTATATGGTACCGTCTACTGGACTAATCCATGGCTCTGAGCAATAACTTTAAAGAACGCCCTCTCAACAACAAAATACATTTCAAAATGTAGTGATTCGATGTAACACTATTGGGGACAAAATACAATTGGTTTTATTAGCACAGAAAAAAGAGAGAAACAAGTTAAATGAAATGAGATAAAAAGAGAACAGATAGAAAGATAGAAATTCAGTGAAAAAGTGAGAAGGAGAAAGAGGGAGACAGGGGGAAAGGGGGGAGAGAGAGAGAGAGAGAGAGAAGGGGGAGGGGGGTAAAGGCAAATGGGGTATACACAAGGAGATAACAGGCTCAAGTCAAAAATCGGGGTGGGAATGTTTGAGTAGCTTATCCGGGGCAAAATTTTGTGCTTATCCCGAAAATGTAAATCATGTTGACCCTACTCACGATATTTTGGTAATTTCAGCCACTTTTCTGACCAAACTGACAAGTATGGTCGCTTTTAATCAGGGGTAAGACTTCCATTTGTTTTATCAGCATATTCTATGTACACAAATGTGTCAAGTTGTTCGAAAAATTATCAAATTGATCCCTTTCAACAACAATGTGGCCACTATTTTGCCAAATATGACCATTTGAATAGAATTCTTGTCCAAAATCAGGTCAAATTTTCAGTCAGAATTGATTAATGGATGGGTTTTGACATCTAAAAATACAATATATAAATGAGTGCTCATATCAGAACAATCAGTTTGGTTAAATAAATTTACAAAGTTCGGACCGCTTCGGTCATTTGAGCCACTTTGACCCAAAGTGACCATTCACAGGATTTCTGTTTCAAATTAGAAATTTTATTGAGTACGGAGGAATTCAATTGGCTTTAGAGTCGAGGAAAAGTTATAATGGGGAAGATTTAATAGACTGATTCCAGGTCAAATTTAGACTGATTGACGTCACTGCTGACGTTTTGGTTGTCTGGGTACGTTTTGTGGTTGTTGTTGGCGGGGGGGGGGGGGGGGAATTCCCATTTGCATAATCTTTGGGGATTCAACAAAAGCCATGCGGAAAGAGACATCCACACGCGTGTATATATATGCCTTTTCAACAAAACAATCAGTTAACACAGTCAGGTCATCATTTTAAAGGGCTTGGAGGAGGGGGATAATGGACATGTATAATAATAATAATAATATTTAATTTAATTTAAGCAAGTAGTGCCGTTATATTTTTAGGTTATTCGCTTGTCTATCAATCTAGAAATGTGTTTTTGATTGTTTGGGTGCAAAGGGGAGCACCAGGGAGGAGGCAATGGGAACACAATGTCCTCCACTTTTTCAAGTACCCCCAAAACGCCCCTTTGGGATAGGAGAAGTGACCCTGTTTACTTCAAGTAAGTGCCACTTTTCCTTTGTAATAAATTCCGATTTCGCCTTAATAGTGCCCTAATTCACATTTGATAAGTACTTTGACAAGTGCCCCTTTTTCTTTGTAATATACGCATCTTTCCCTTAATAAGAAGAGCCCCTTTTCATATATAATGAGTGCCTCGGTTTAGATATGACATGTGCCATTTTCACTTCTGATAAATGCCACCTTTGCCCTACACCTGTCCCTTTTTTGTAATAAGTGCTCTTTTCATTTCTAATAAGTGCCCCTTTCAAATATGATAAGTTCCCCTTGTTACTTTTGATCAGTGTCATCTTCATATATATATATATATAACTGCCCATTATTAAGTGCCCCTTTTTACCTATATTTCCCATTGGTGCTTATAACGCGTGCCCCTTTGCGGTCATATAAAGAGCCATATCTAGTTCTAAAAAATTGGAGGAGCTTTGCCTTTGTGTAGTGACATGAACCCCCTTTCCTACCACCACAATTAAAGGCAGGAGCCGGTGGTAGAGGGCACAATGCTCCGGAATGTAAAGAAATAAATTACTGTCCACCTGTTAGAATAGTCTTGTTCGTTTTCAACGCTATGTCCCTTCTCCGAACTACCGTGACCTATTCCATTCGAATACTAAAAGAAGCATATTTCAGCCTCTCATCTCTTAACAATTTGCTCTATTGAATTTGATAGAATGTCAAGCCAATCGATTGCCCTTTGTTAAAAATATAAACATTTTAACTATGAAGGAGTTATCAAACTCAAGGCAACTGCATTTACATTCCAAAAAGTAATTCATGCTAAAAGGAGACAGTCATAATTTCCATGCGTGGTATGACAAAATCATTTTATCTCCCGCCACATCTCCCGAAGCAATATATTTCTCATAGCCTCCTTAACATGTGCCCCTAATATAAAGTAACCCATTAAAGCTCTTAAATATTCTTTCACTGTGAATGTCTGATTTAAATTTAATTAAGATTGGTGATTTCATCTGAATAAAAAGATTTAATCGGTCTTAATGTGACTTCATGGACTTTTAAAAACCGTCAACACAACTTGTCTAGAGGAAATTAGACCACACAGCGAGGTCACTGACAGGTGGCTATCTCATTAACTCAGCTCTCAACTAACATAAGAAAAAGAGGGTCATGGGGGACCAACAGGCACCGATTGGGGAAGTTTTCAATATTGAGGGAGCAAGTATAGCTACAAATAGGACAGTGGGGCTTTAAATGAATCTGCAGACAATCTTACACAAATCCAAGATATGGTGCTGAAACAGTATCTTAAACCACGTAAAGAGAAATTGTTGAAGATCATCATTGTTAATGTAACAATGTAGGGGTATAATTATACCAATATCTAAACAATTCTGTTATCATAAACCTTAATAACTTCCACCTTTTCAAGAAAGTATCCTTTTTTGTTGGTACATCCCCCAAAAGACGCTCCATCGCCCCCTTTATAGGGGGGGGGGCGAAATGTTTGCAAATTACTCCAATGACGAGGAAACGATAAGTAGATAGGTAGAGACGGGAAAGTAGAGACGGGAAAAGGAAAAAGAGAGAGAGAGAGAGAGAGAGGCAGAGAACAAGGAAATATCACGGTAACATATCAGCTTTAAAACAAGTATATTTCCTCATATTTTTCTCGTGAAGAAGACCATGACACTAAATATAGAGCAATATGAGAATACCTGGATAATGATACAACAGTGAAATCAATCATACCGTTTAATCCTGATGTTAAAAATTGAACACTATAAGGAAATAAAATTCAGAGTGCTACCACCAGTGAGATCCTGTATTATCTATAATTTTGTTGTGCTTCGTAGGAATGTATGGAATACATGTATTTGGTTTCTATCCATTATCGGAAACACATCCACAGATCTACAAAACGTACCTAATTTAAACAATTTGCTCTTTTGAATTTCATAGAATATCAAGCCAATCAATTGTCCTTTGTTCAAGAATATAAAAAAAAATTAAACTATGAAGGAGTTATCAAACTTAAGGCAACTGCATTTACATTCCAAAATGTAATTCATGCTAAAAGGAGACAGTCATAATTTCCATGCGTGGTATGACAAGATGATTTTATCTCCCGTCATCTCTCCTGACTTCATGAACTTTTAAATGAATCTGCAGACAATCTTACACAAATGCAAGAAACAGTATCTTGAACCACGAAAAGAGAAATTGTTGAAGATCATCATTGTTAATGTAACAATGTAGGGGTATAATTATACCAATATCTAAACAATTTTGTTATCGCTTTGGGATAAACCTTGGTAACTTCCCCCTTTTCAAGAAAGTATCTTTTTTTGTTGGTACATCCCCACAAAGACGCTCCATCGCCCCTTTATAGGGGGGGGGGGCGAAATGTTTTCAAATTACTCCAATGACGAGGAAACGATAAGTAGATAGGTAGGGGAGACGGGAAAAGGAAAAAGAGAGAGAGAGGGAGAGAGAGAGGCAGAGGACAAGGAAATGTCACGGTAACATATCAGCTTTAAAACAAGTATATTTCCTCATATTATTCTCGTGAAGAAGACAATGACACTAAATATAGAGCAATCTGAGAATACCCCGATAATGATACAACAGTGAAATCAATCATACCGTTTATTCCTGATGTTCAGAATTAAACTCCATAAGGAAATGAAATTCGGAGTGCTACCACCAAGTGAGTGTCTGTACAACCTATAATTTTGTCTGTGAATCTGAGGAATGCATGGAATACATGAATTAAAAAAAAAATCTATTATCAGAAATAAATCTACAGATCTACAAAACGTACCTAAATGGCTTGACGGTGTGGATAAAAACCAAAAAAATTATCATAACGAAAGAAAGTAACAGCGGAAACAGAAAAAGGCTTGGAAATTGTATCACGACTTTCTTCCACTCGTTTTTTCTTTAATTCTGTTTCCTTCTTTTTCTTTTTCTTTTCGCATTGGCGTGGATTGCACAAAAACTGGAAATTGCCCCTCTTAATTATTATGTGTGTGTGGGTGTATTTTCCTAGTTCCTGGTGGAATTTGTGCAAACTTTGCTGTTATTTACATAACAGGAAGACATTGAATGAGAAACAACGAAACAGCGACGCAGTAATTTCTCTCCTCTAATGTTCTCACTTTTGTATGAATTTACCCGACGATGGTTGCCGATGCTAGTATTAGAACAAACATTTCTCACATATAATATGCACTGGGCTAAACAAAACACTTATCATAATTAAGATTTCAAGTAACTCATGCTCCGTATATCTAAATAAACACAAACTAATCTTCTTTAAGATGATATGCAATTAGAGTCATACCATTCGTGCTTGAGTAAACATAGCTAGTTAACCATAAAATTAGTCTCTGAAAATAAAAGGCAATAATGGGGCATGTGGTCACACAAATGTTGATGAGCTTTTCCATCTTGTAGATGCATGCAATGAAGCAATGAAAATAACGATTAAATCACGAGAAACAAGAAAGATGAGGCATCTTGACCGTGTTTGTGAAATCATGCAGTCCTGACACTACAGTTGACATCCAGAGTTAAGTACCCATTATTTTTTCTCATCCTTTGTTTTTATAAGTGAGCAAAAATGTCGTACAAATGAACTGGCTATTTGTTATTTTTGCAACTTTTAACCGCTTATTGACATACTAAAGGATGAAGGAGAAGGGTTTATTCTTTTATTGATTCACACTGTATGATAAACATGTTTGGTGTTAGCGAATTGTGTCTATAAGTGGTTATGAACCGATTCATTTATGATAATACCGTGCATTTTCTTTTAAGATTCACGGAAGCCAAAGCAAGCCAGTGACAATTTTTTCCCCTCTTTATTCTAATGGCGGGCAAGAAACTCGAGGATGATATCCTTGATGAACAAAAAGGTACTGGGAGTATTATGCACGATATTTTAACGCGACGGCATTTTGAATACATACACATATATACATAAATATATACAATACACATACATAATACAATACACATAATACATAGATATATATATATACAAAACAGTAGTGTATATATATATATACATGTGTGCGTGTGTGTGAGTGTATATAGTGCGTATCCAAAAAAGTGTACCCATCTATGGTAGATTCTAATTATCAAGTTTAATATAACTTATATGATCTTGTATCATATTTCAAAGCTAAGGGTAACAAATACCCTGTTTAATGATATCATACTCATAATTGTGCTGCCACGGACGACTAAGCAGCAGGCTTTTCAAACAGTATTGTCAAATCCTCTCGTATTAAGCATGAGCTGAAGCAATAAATGTGGGTCAAAAGCTATTTTGCGTGTGTTATCTCATTCCATAAAACAATTGCTAACTTACTTACATCGACTATTATTATTAGGCAGTTAAAAAAGGGGTGTTAAAATCACCTCATGACATTCTTATTACAAGCAAAATAAACGGTATTCAATCTTTTCAAAACTATTTCAAAATCAAATCGATATGATTACAATCTTGAATTCATTCGCATCCCTTGTTTGAGGTAATCCTTCTCACTGAGTGATACACAAACAAAAGTTTATTTGGGAATTTATATTTTTTTAATGAAATTCTTATGTCAATTTCTTAGATACTTCTCATCATATGTGTTCCTTCTTGCATTTAGGAATAGTACCCTTTTAGTTTTCATTCGCTATACGAGAAAAACACCTAAAGCTCCTTACGCGTGTGAAATGGCACAGCGGACAAGTGAGCAGAGAGAACTTAGATATCACGAGACAAGAAGCTGGAAGGCTGTTAAAAATAATAAAAAGTTACACTATGGATTCATACAAGGTTCTTTGAAAGCCTATATACATTACACCATTTCAAACAATGACATTTTGAAACACGAGGCATAATTTAACTCTAAAAAGGATTTAAGATTTTTTTTAAAGCACATGCATATGGCCTGACACACAACTTTTAAAGACCCAGGTGCTCAGTCACCCGTGGCATACAAAAATTGATGAACAGGGTATCAATGGACAGACAAAAGTTTACTTTTTATTATAAAATATAATTTTTAGTCATATAGAGTACCGAAGCTGTGACGTCATGAATATCTATTCTTAGATTTTCTCAATTTTTCTTCATTTTCCGAAATAGCATCAAAAATAATGTTCAAATGTCGAAAACCAATTTAATATGTTAAGTATTGGCTGGGATATGACCATCTGAATAAATATATGTCCTATGTTGGTCAATTTATTTATCTCTTTTGTGAACTGATAGTGGCAATAATTGATCAATAAAGATGTGACAATAATTGATCACTAAAGATTGATCAATAAAGTTATGGGAGCTTATTTACCTTATCACATCATCATCATCATCATTATTTCCATCATCATCATCATCATCATCATCATTATCATCACCAATACAACTAAGCAATATCCCTCTTAGGAAACTGGAATTTAGTGCAGGACCAGTTCCTTGATACTCATAATTATGTTCAGTCATGTAAATAATCATAGGGCGAGACAACAGGTAAAATATGAAGGACGAATTAGAACTATGTAACCCATGGAGAATTAAATATCCTGTGAAAAAATATTACACGTGGTGCCAGCCGAACCCTTTTAAACAAAGTAGATTAGACTTCTTTTTTATATCATCAGAATTACTATCATTAGTTCATAAATCTGATATTTTATCTGGTTATCGAACAGATCACTCATTAGTTCGTCTTAGCTTGGCTTTAAATAAAATTAAACGGGGTCCAGGAATTTGGAAATTTAATAATTCTCTATTAAAAGATGAAAAATTTGTGTCAAAAATTATAAAAACTATAAAAGAGACAATTACATTTTATGCAAAAGATGAGGTAGAGTTTGATGAAAACGATAACATAGTTGGAAATTGTGAATTTTCTATCAATGACCAATTATTTATTGAAACTTTGATAATGCTGTTGCGGGGTGAATCTATATCCTATGGCTCGTTCATTAAGAAACAAAACATCAGTCAGGAAAAGGAACTGGAAAGAAATATCGAAGTACTAGAACAAAGACTAGTGACATCGAATGATAAGACCGCATTACTACACTGAAGAGGTAGATATAGACACATTATTAAACTATTCAGATATTCCTAAGTTAACTCCAGAATTGTCCAAATTATTAGAAGGTCCTTTGAGTGAAGGTGAGGTTTGTTTAATGCTAAAAAGTATGAAAAATAATAAATCCCCTGGGCAAGATGGCTTCACCGTTGAATTTTGTCGTTTCTTTTGGCAATATCTTAAAACGTTCATGATCAGATCTTTGAACTTTGCTTATTTTACAGGAGAATTGTCGCAGTCACAAAAATTAGGAATTATCACTTTAATTCCTAAAGGAAACAAGCCTCGACATTTATTAAAGAATTGGCGTCCTATTTCACTTTTAAATGTTATATACAAAATAGCATCTGGGTGCATAGCTAATCGATTAAAGCAAGTATTGCCCCACTTGATACATTAGAATCAAAAAGGATTTTTGAAAGGCCGTTATATCGGAGAAAATATCCGTTTACTTTATGATATATTATTATATACCGAACTTAATGACAATCCAGGCATGTTGTTGATGATTGATTTTGAAAAGGCCTTCGATTGTATATCTCACAAGTTTCTAATCAATGTCCTTGACTTTTTTCATTTTGGGCCATCGTTGAAAAAATGGATTAATCTATTTTATCAAAATGCTTCTTCTTGTGTCACAGTAAATGCTTTTTGCACAGAAAGATTTACTATAGGACAAGGGTGTCGTCAAGGAGACCCATTATCTCCATACCTGTTTTACTTGTTAGTGAAATATTAGGAATTTTGATTAGACATTCCAATGATTTAATTGGCTTGCATCTACAGGGGAAAAATAGTAAACTACTACAATACGCAGATGACACCATTTTGACACTTAACGGTACAAAAGAAGATTTACAGAGCTCACTGAAAATATTGGGTGATTTTGAAGAAATGTCAAACCTAAACCAATATTACAAAAACTCATGTGATATGGATTGGGAAAAATAGAGCCTGCAAAAAAAAGCTAATGCCAGAGCACAAACTAAATTGGGTATCAGAAGGTTATTCGAGATACTTAGGAATATATTTTTCGGTTAACTTAGTAGAGATGGTAAATCATAATTATACTGACAAAATTAAAGATATAAAACGCCAAATTATTTCATGGTCCAAACGAACCTTAACTGTCCTCGGAAGAATAACTGTAGTCAAATCTTTGTTGGTGCCAAAATTGAACTATTTATTGCTTTCACTTCCAGAACCGAATTCGCAAATTATGAAAGATATAAATCGTTCTTTGTATGCATTTATATGGGGTAACAAACCTGATAAAATCAATAGAGAACAAATGTGTCAACTGTATAATAAAGGTGGGGTTAAGATGATTGATATTTACATTCATGCTAAATCCCTGAAAATATCATGGATTAGAAGATTTGTAACTGATTCTCAGATAGAAAGTTTCCCTTTTCACATGTTCAATTCATTCTTGCCCAAAACCTATTTTTTTCACCTGTATATGGGCTCACAGTATTTTAGAAAATTAGCAGACTTGACTCCAAATCCATTTTGGAAAGAGGTCCTTTTCGCTTGGTCAGATTTGGTCGAACTTCTTATTGACGACATTGCAAGTCAACCTCTCTGGAATAACCCCCACATTAAAATAAATGACAAAGTGGTATTTTGGGGGGCTTGGAATTTACGAGGAATACGTTTTGTGAATGACATCCTAAAAATAGATGGTTCTTTTTGTTCATATTTTGAGTTTCAGCGGAAATTTGACATACAAACAAATTTCCTCCAGTACTATGGTCTTTGTAATGCAATTCGGTCAGGTTTTAAAATGACTACACATGTAGCTCCTAGTAGGCCTTAGAACCTATCATTCCCGAAGCCGTGCACCTTGTGGTAAAAACAAATGTTGGTTGTTCACATATTTATCAGTCTTTGTTAAAAAAACAAAGTAAAAGAATGTAAAGCCCTTACAAAGTGGAAAAGTTTTTTAGATTTTCAAGATGTACTTTGGGGTTCGTACTGTCAAATTCCATTTCAGTCAACAATAGATATCAACATGAGGTGGTTTCAAATCAAGATTTTAAATAGAATATTATATATGAAGGACAGTTTGTTAAGATTTGGTGTAGTGGCTGACAAGAAGTGTACTTTTTGTAGTAACAATGATGAAACTATCATACATGTTTTTTGCTTTTGTAACTATTCTAATGAAATATGGTCGAAGTTAGAGTTCTGGATATTTCGTAATACGGGGGAAAGGATCAAACTTACAAATCAAAATAAATTGTTTGGATTTTGCGGTAGCAATAATAATGCACTCAACTGTGTTCTGATGGTTGTAAGACAAGAAATATTTTCAGCTAAATTACGAAATCAACTACCATCATTTGATATAATTTTATCAGCTGTAAAATGTTATTATGAAATGGAAAAATATATATACCAAACAAATCTCAGAGAGAATAAATTGAAAAAGAAATGGTTTCACTTTAGAAAATATTTTGAGGGTGTTGGAAATGTGCTAACATAAACATGATCATGTATTTTATGTTTGGTATTTTTTTTTAATTGTATATTTAAAGTACTAATTTTGTCATAAATGTTTGTTTTTATCTGTCACAAAAGTTTTCGGCCGTGATGATTATTATTTGTGTCAAGCCATTATGTATGGAAATTATTTATTTGATTATTTGTATATATGATATATGGATGTTCTGTATATGATGAAATTTGTTTTGAAAATAAAGAACCCTGTGGAAGGGGAAATTTTTTTTTTTTTTTTTTAAATCCCTCTTAGGAGGGGTTAGTGACTTTTGCGCCATTATGAGCTTCCTCTCTCCACTTCTTATTGCCTAAAGCATCCTCCTCGGTTAGACCATGTCGATCCATGGTTAGCCCAACCTTACTGCTTCATCTCTTCACCATATATTTCTATGAAATATTTGGGTTTTTTTCTTCCTATTATGCCATTCACTTTCAGATCAAAAGCTCTTTTTACAGTTCATCATCTTCCCTTGTTAACACATGATCCATCCATCTTAATCAACTTCTCTTTGCCAATTCCATCACAGTTTCTTCCTGACCCATCATTTCCATGAGCTCACTTGTGTTCTTTCTATCTGACAGTTTCAAACCGCTCATTTTCCCTTTCATGGCTCTTTCTGTTTTCCTCAAGATACCTTCTTCTGTTTTGACGTTCCCGGTTTCTGAAACATATACCATCGCTGTTCTAACATCAATGTTATATTATGCGCCTTCAAACCTTCTACCAGCTATGGTCGAGACAAGCTCATTAAGTTTCATTCACCCGAAGCTGTATCTTCTTGTCACTGCAATCTCACATCCACCACCACTGCTGATTGTATCCAAAACATATAAACACCATTCAACCTTCTCACCATAATCCCATATACATCCCCCTTGCTCATCCACCAATACATTACTCATCTCTCTGCATTTCTTGCTCTCAAAACTCCCAGCCGTCCTGTTGGCAATTTCATTTATTTCATTTATTTTAACCGGGCATCACTATGAATATGACAGACAATGAAAGCGGACAAAATATACAGTTCCTTAGGTAGACAAATGAACATCCCTTCACTGCTATTATGTAAAAATGTGTAGAACAGGTGTCACATGCATATTCACCTGTTCTACACATTTTACATAATAGCAGTCAAGGGATGTTCCTTTGTCTACCTGAGGAACTGTATATTTTGTCCGCTTTCATTGTCTGTCATGTTCATAGTGCATGGTGGTCCAATAACCGGGCATGGTGGCTCAATGGTTAGAGCGCCCGCCTCATGAACGGGAGGTCGTGGGTTCAATCCCCGGCCGAGTCATACCAAAGACTTATAACAATGGGACCTTCTGCCTTCTAGCTAGGCGCTCAGTATATTACATTGGAGAAGGGTAATAGTATCATAATATGTTATGCAGGGCCCGCTGGAAGAGCAGTTTTATAACTGAAGTGGCTACCCTGGTTAAATAAAACGTTATTATTTTTTTTAAAACACATCTCGCATTAACCCACCATGCATCTGACATTATAAGGATCTATTTTTGCTTTCTTGTGTTAATGTTGCCACCACTTGCTTCCATCACATTCGCCTTTCCCAGGTTGACTTTCAGGCCTTTGCACTCAAATGCATTATGCCCGTTGGTGAAACCCCTCTCCATTTTATTACAACATTGATTCAGTCTTCAAATACTAAGACATCTGCTTACAGCATATTCCATAACACATCTTGATTTACTGATTCTGATAAGACACCAACCACGGAACTGACCAACAGCGTAGACAAGACTATCAATAATAAATCATATTGTCACAATTATTTCACGATTAGAGGCAAACAAATTTATGCCGACGTCATGAGCAACAGTGTATATAAATCAGTCATAACAACGATAACAG
Source organism: Strongylocentrotus droebachiensis (assembly GCA_035222895.1). Classification (NCBI taxonomy): domain Eukaryota; kingdom Metazoa; phylum Echinodermata; class Echinoidea; order Camarodonta; family Strongylocentrotidae; genus Strongylocentrotus; species Strongylocentrotus droebachiensis. The sequence goes on from JAVYIG010003881.1 coordinate 41,603, forward strand.
GATGTATTCCAATGTTTTAGGATTGAAAATAGTTTTAGTATAAACAGGAAATCCCTCTAACGGTCTTTTTCATCTCCTTCTTTTTGTCGATGTACCATAAACCTTCCGATGGGCATCCTGAAATACCTGGGCTTAGCTTTTCATTAACTCAAACTCCTCAAACATGATATAATTTGAATCGGGAAGGATTATGAGAGATTATTAGAAAAACAATAATCAGTAGCCGCTAGCGATTCTAGAATACATTTTTTTCCTTGGGGTAGGGAGGGGGGAGGGGGGGGGTGGGGGGGGGAGTTACGCATTCATTTTTGGGGGGAGGCCAATCCCTCCACCCGCCTCCCCCTCCCCCCCCCCCCCCCTCCCCCTTCAAAAAAAATAAAAAATAAAAAAATTCCATTACTGACACAAACGATTAACGTACGGGAAAAAAAAGCTATTTATATATATTTCAAAAGTCGGCAATGGTTTGGACACTAATCTTGTAAATCAAATATTTTTTAAAGAGAGAGGCTGAAATTCTAATCTTTGCTGACAAAATCCTTAAGTTGTGAGCTTTGCCTACACTAGGAATAGTAACATGAAAAATCTCAGGGTGGTTTCCTCCTTGAGCGCTACCTTTTTCATCAAAATAATTCGTTTTCTAGGAAATGCGTGTACGTATAAATGTGACTAAATCCTGCCTCCTTGATTCGGTTCACCTCATATTCGTATCGGCGTGCGTGTGTGTACAACCTTGACTTATTCCACTGTGACACCAATCATTGTCTAAAACCAGTGGCTGTGGCATTAAATTCTCTCATTTTCAACATCATCGGTGTCAATCACAGAGGATTTTTGGACGTTGAAAAGGAAGATGAATCGTAAACGATTTATTTCGTGGCCCTGTGTTCTGATATTTTTACTTCCGTTTTGTCAAACGGGTGAGTAACTAAAATGATCTTTGTTTAAAGTTTGGTTAAGTTGACTAAAAGCAAGTAGAATTGGTTGATCAGTGGAACACAACCTGGATTAAAAGACAATCATCGTCTTTTCATGTGTGCGTTCGTATGTTACACCTAAAGTGGCTACCATTGTACCGTCGATGTATTTGATAAATATTTGAGAAGAAAAAGTACAATTTTCGTTGGTTAAAGTATGATAAATTTTCCAAGAGTGATTATACAATGAATAATCGACAATCGTTCATATATAATAGTATGACAAAATCTTCTTTTGTTGTTGTTATTATTGTTATCATTATTATTACTATTATTATTATTATTATTATTATTATTATTATCATTATTATCATCATAATTTTTTGTATTTGTTTGGCAATCACTCAATCACAATTACAAAGTTAAAGGGATAGTTCAGTTTGGCAAAGAGAGTACAGTTTTGGTCAAACTGAATTTGAGTAACCATAACCTGCACCATTATATTACAAACTAGTAATAATTATAACTGCAACATGCTCGAAAGGTATACCAAAATTACGAAGAACTCAGTAATAAGCCTGCTAACAATAAAAAAGAGCCGTTAAACCACACGAGGGCATTCTCTAAAAAGTCATTGGTTTCAACCAATTGTAATAATAAAATTGTGCATGTTATGTTTCGTTAAAATAATGATTAAATAGAAGGATTATCAACAACTATTTAAAAACATCTGTTTGAGAGGTGTAAACATTTTTTTGTCTTTCAACGGCTGGTTCAAAATTATCGAATATTTGTGGGGCCCCACAATTATTAGAAATGGTTATATTTATGGATATTTCAGCCGTCTCTCAGTGAACCGATTTTGACCAAACAAAGATCATTTTGTCACAATTTTTTTTTGTGTGTGTGGAGCCCTCTATACCAAAACCCAATTATCCCTTTAATTGCATAAAGTATAATTTAACATAATCACTAATCACAAGTCATGTAATAGGAGTTAAGGGAGCATTTGCTAGGATGCCGGGGAAATAACAAATACATTGACCAAAAGGCCTTCCTACCCTTCAAGGGGAAATGTGGTTTAAAATGTTTGATTCCATATTCAGAAATGACAAAGTATAAATATATATATGTGTGCTCATAATTGTAAAGCACATGAAATATTTATAAACATTCTAAATATCATTTCAAGTTTTCTTAAAAGTACGTTATGCTAAATATGCGTAAAGTAAAAGTTATACCCCATTTTGTGAAGTTTGATAACGATGTACAGTCTCGGTCACAACGGATCGTACATAATGTTGTCGTGGTAGACCCCAACAAATATTTGTGGTGGCGAATTCTTGCAACATGCCAGAAATATATTTCGAGTGGTCACAGGGTTACGGCACATTAAAGATGGTTTGGCGATGGGGACACGTCAGAACAAAAATACATGTCGACCCACAGAAGACAACAGGGGCCCTGAAGTTGCTCCAAAAGGGCCCAAAAGGACCAGCAGCTCTAGACAGTCAAATTGGCTGCTTTAAACTTGTTTCTAGGGTAGGCTAATAGAATCACGTATCATATAGTTTGATGCTCTTGAATCATATATGTTATATGTAGGCCCTTAACATCAGATGCTGGGTACCTGGGACATATTTGGATATCAAAGCGTCATACCCATAATCAGGCTTTTTTTATGTGTGTGTTTTGGAGGAAACCCCCCCCCCCCTTTCTTTTTTATATAATAAAAAATAAATTATAAAAAAATATAACAAATTATTAAAAAAAAGAAAATTGTGGTAATGGGTGACCCAAGGAAGCAGACCTTATCCCCCTCCCGAAACGAAAGATCGTTCGGCCAAATTTTCAATTTTGGGACCAAAAAAATATATATATATGTCCTCTTAACCCCGCCCCCCCCCCCCCTGCTTATTCAGCGGCTGGCTGAGTCGTTACGAAATTTTCGGCGTGAATTTCAAATTTAAACCCCCCCCCCCCCCCTCGAAAAAAATCCTGCGTACGCGCCTGCCCATAATATATTATTGTATTTTGTAGCGAAATAGAGATTAAATTTGATTGCTTAACCTCAGGAAATAGTTTAAAGCAGTCGTTTTGACGGTATAGACTTGCTCGTCTTTTGGGGGCCCCTTTCGAGCAATCTCAGGGCACTGTGGTCTTCTGTGGGTCTTAACCTATACCAAATTTCACTGTACAGTGTGAGTCCAAAAAAAAATTACACCTAGAACATTGCTAATTATTTTTAAAAAAAAGTATATATGAACAGTAAATTATTATACATCTTATGAAAGAGTATTTTATCCCAATTAATTTGGTATCATTTTGTGTGGTATGTGTTCACGCTTGGATAAACAGGAAGCATTGTTTGCGAGAGTGCAAAAATCGACTTGCACCAAAGTTGCTTATGTGATATTTTAATAAAATAATTGGGTTTTGGGTATTAATTCGGTCTTTGCAGATCCAAATTACATCCCTTACAAAATCAATCAAGCCACACATATCAAATTCAAATATCAACAACATTTGTACGCGTGTGTGTGTGTCTTTCCTTCTGCAAAAAGCATATGCAATGCATTTCATTTGATAAAATCAATTCATTATCTCATCCGCTAATCCCAGCATAATGCATACTGTAGGCATCACTTTGGTGCAGGTGCGAAAATAGATTCCCCGACCCCCCTCAACCTCGGCATAGACACCAACATCCCGGTGATATCATGATTTATGACCAATTAAAAGTAATATGTCCCTTTCGCAGCCAACATCAAATTCTGTAGAACTTTACATGCAGGAATTATGAATATGTAACGTAAATCCTATTTGTGAAACTTAATCGTTAGTCGTGTCCTAGTATATAAATTATGCATGGAACCCCGTTTACAAGCGCATTGTACGCGTGTGTGTGTGTTCCGCTTGGAACCCCGTTTACAAGCGCATTGCTATTCTCTTCGAAGATTAAATGCGCTATATAAGTCCAGGTTATTATTACTTTCTAAACTTCACTGTCAGACACTATTGAGTGACTGACTGACTTCATTTTTATTTGGTAACAAGATACATAAAATGAGTTGTAAAGGGTACATGACCATTTGTCTACATCAATAACTCATTTCTGGTAATGGCCAAAATGAAACTAATTGAACCCTTTGCACAGCACAAAACATACGACCATTCGGTACTCGGGTCTAAAAGTATTGCAATCCCTAAAGTCGATTCGACAACTAATGGTCGTTTATTTCCCACAAAAAGGCATGTTCAAGCCCTTAAGTTTTGAAGGAAATTCTAAATTAAAGGTAATGGTGGCCATCTTGGACGCCATTTTGAAAATCATCACTTTCCAGAGGTCCGATTTTCTTAGATTTTTTACATGATTCCTGACGTCAAACACTACCGGAAACCGTTGAAAAACCTTAGGTTGCAATTTTTGTTCGAATATTGTCTGTTGTACTCTATTTTTAAATACTACCATTGGCAAGCATTTGGCGAACCTTTTAAGACTCATTATTGAAAAGTGTATCATTGTGATTTTATTAAACTAAACCCCTTTTAATCTCAATGAAAACCTAGAAGCAGGACTCAACATCTCGTTACTTCATGGCAATGCACCGGGCGAAGGCTTCGTTCTCAAAGACGATGGTTTAAGCAGGGGGCTTCTATGCGGTGAGTCTTGGAATCTCCAGAGCGCTGAGGTGGCTTGTCGTATGCTCGGCTTCATTGGGATTGAATCATTCACTCAACGTGTTGCGTCCTCCATCCCTTTTGATCCTATTTCCGTGCAAGTCCTTCGTGATAGTTATATCTGCCTCAATGGAAGGGAGCAAACACTTTCCGAATGCATATCGACCACGTCCCCTGATAACTGCTCGTTAGTTGTTTGGCTCTTGTGTACAAACAATACTGGTGAGTATAAACATGAAAGTGAGAAGACAAAAGTCGTCGATCAAATCAAAACACTTTAGATCAACTAAAGGCCATAGTTTTTAAACCTCCAGGAAGGGAAAGCGCCGCTAGCCTTGTATTAGACTTTTTCCACTCGAACGCTCGTTCGGTTTCTTAGCACGATAATCGTTTTGTATGTATTTAAATGTTGTTAGTTTCGATTTTTTTCCTCTAAATTTCCACTCTATTTTTAGCTAATCCCACATCATAGTTATATCTACGGTGCTTGAATCCGATAGGGCAAGTAATATTCCATTTTAAATGAAATATTATAATTGCATCCAATAACCTCCCGCCCCCCCCCCCCCCCTCCAGCAAAACATATGATAATATTTATTAAAAACAAACCTGGCTTACCTTTATTTTATATGTCAATTCACTAAGCCCTAATCACTATTGCTACAATTTTAAATATTTAGCGTTAATAAGATATGGAGTTCTTCTTGTTTACTTGCAATGTGCCTTTATATAATCAATATTTATAATCAAACCATAATCATATAATAATCAAACTAAGAGACAATTATAATAAAGTGAATACAGTGACATGACCTTAAGAGGCAAAAATATGTTACACTATTCTGTCGTCAACGAGGTTTCTTTTATTTTGTGTTGAGTTTAAAAAAAAAATTATTCGTCGCAGAACAATATCTTCTCTAAAATACAAACATAATGTACAAATAATAGTGATCAACACGTACTTCAACAAATGTAAGTTTAAGTTTCAGTCCATAAGGGAAATTACCTGTCTTACCACCTTCAAAAGATCCCTCAAAACTCACCTTTTCCCCCAATGATCTATGTGATATACTTTCTGTACTGTACATTTTTGTCCTCTTTTCATATATTTGTAGTTGTAAGCGCTATTGTACTTATTGTTTTTAGCGCTCCTAAATATTCGACATTATTATTATTATTATTATTAGTGTTTCCCGTTTATCATATATGTCATTATAATACAGGATATCCAGTTTGTGGGCTATTTCATGAGTAGAAACAGCCATTAATTTGCAATCATGTCATTGCACGGTAACGCCACGTTTCCGTTTTGTCTTTTCTTGTTCCATATTCTTCCGTCATTTTCTTTTTCTTATTTTTCTACGGGATTTTTAATTGAGCATCGTCTTGGGCCACTTCCTGATTTTCAATTTTCATCAAATTTCCTGCGCTTATAGATTTGCATGTCAAGTGGTCCACTTTGGTCTTCCTTCTGTAATATCACTCAAGGGTGACATGCTAGGCGAAATTTTCTTTACTGATTTAATCTTCTTGGTATTAAACATTGCCTTTATCCGAAACGTTTGGCAGTCCCGATCTTTATCTTGGTCATTGTTTTATCAAATTGAATATCGCCCTAACTCATTAAGATACCGTTTCGAATCCAATCTTTTTGAAACTTGACGTGCATTTTGTTTTTGCCCCTTTTGGGTCTATAACTTTTGTTTCTTGTCCTACATGATTAACATTTCTTTTGGAGGAAACATTGCCTTGATCTGATTTTGTTGTAGTTTTCTAACTCTATGTTAGCCCGTAGCCCTAACAATTTTTCTCCATTCATAATCAGACATAATGATAGTGACCTATTTATGCTAAATTCCTTTCACCTTATAACCTTTGCCTTGAAACTAAATGCCGCGATAGCGCGCGTGTATCGTACGCACGATCACAGGTTTATTACTGCATGAGCAACACAAAAGATGGAAAAAAGGAAAAGAGAGCAAAGAGTATAAAATGGGAAGGGAGAGGAGAGAGGAGAAGAGGGGGGGGCGGGAGAAAGAAGAATAAAGGCATCTGCTTAGTCTACAAATGTCTTTGAATTGTTATTTTGGGAAACCAATTTAAACGAAAATATTTTCTTTTTCTTTTGTTTCTTCTCGAAAATGATTCTTTAATTAAGATTGAGAGCTAGAATATGTTAACACGAGATGCCAGCAGCACTATACAAGGGTACTGGAGATGGGAATTCAATATTTCTCATGCATAGATGTTTTTCAATCTATCTATTCCAGTACGGTTCGTTGACACTGATATTTTGCCGCGTCAACGAGGACGGGTAGAGCTCTACACTGAGACTACAGGTTGGGGTTCACTCTGTGGTAATAGCAGTGACATACGAGATGGACAGGTGTTGTGCAGGACGCTGGACTATCCAGGTTTGGATTCAATACAGAATAGGAACTATAACGAAAATTGGCTTCCAATTACCAATGTTGGTCTGAACTGCACTGGCACTGAGAATAGCATTGATCACTGCATATACAATACAAGAGATAGCATCACTTGTAACAAAGTGACGCGCATCGACTGTGAAGATGCAGGTATGTACGCTAACAGTAGGTGTATCATAACAATCACGGTTCCAGATTTGTTTTTAATGACCATCTGTTTTGCAGAAGATGAGGAGAGTTTTGTAAATCGGTCAGGCATTTTTTTAAGGAAAGCCGTTTTGGATCATATGCAGGGCCGTAGCCAGAGTTTGATGTTGTTGTTTTGTTTGTTTGTTTGTTTGTTTGTTTGTTTTTTTTTTTTTTTTTGGGGGGGGGGGGCACATACATGTAATTGATCAACGTCCTGTGGAGGGGTCTAAAAAAGTTCAACCGATCTTGGAAAAGTTGGGAAGCACGTGCCCCCCCCCCCCCCCCCCCCCCCCCGTGGCTACGGGCCTGATCATGTGATCTTCTTCAAAGCACTCCTATAATTTTATATCGTGAAATGTTTGAATGCAACTAACAACCAGTATTTTAATGATTAAGAACAGTCATGTATTAATAATAATGAATAACCTCGAGCTCACGATATACCGACTACCAACAGTTTCCCCTATTATCAAGATAACCCAACCGATTTTTAAAGTCCTGGCACTGAAACTATAAAAAGAGTTCCAGCTCTTAAGTTCCAGAATGTAGTGAGAACTAGTTTGGTGTGATGGGGGCTTACAGGCCATTGACTTCTTTTATATTAACACCTTTACATTTTGTGTTAGTCAGGGGTATGTGATGGAAAAGGTTTGCTGTATACATCCTATTGCTATGAATATAATTGGAATATTAAAAAGTCACGTTTAAAAAAAATCCCTGTGATTCTTCCACAGTACGGCTCTTAAATGGTTCTTGTGATTCAGAAGGTAGAGTCGAGGTTTATCAGCACGCCTCCTGGCGACCTGTTTGTGATGATTACTTCACGATGGCGGACGCAACCGTTGTTTGCCGAATGATCGGGTTAGAAGTGGAGGAACTCTTAGACTGTGACGTCCCACCATCTGAAGTGTCTTCGATTAGTGCTACGTTGAAGAATCCCTGGTGTGCCGGGGATGAGACAGATATCCGATATTGCATACAAGAACCAAATGCAACTTGCAATAAATACGCAGCAGTCAAGTGCAGCGGTGAGATATTATTCTCTGTATATAGGTAACCCTAAGTTGAAAAATTCCTGGTGTAGCGGGAATGAGACAGATATCCTGTATTGCATGCAAGAAACAAACGCAACTTGCAAGAAATACATCGCTGTAATATACATAATGGTTTACATCATTTGAAATGTAGGAATATCTTTCTTTGACAAGCTTTATCTTTATTCATAACATAACATCCGCATTATTTCTAAGAAGAGTTTTCTTTATAGCAAATACTACTGTTAAGTTGTAATCATTTGCGTATATTCCTATACATTGCTACTGTTAATGACCTCCAAGTCACCCAACATTCCTATGTCCCTTTTGCAGCCAACATCAAATTCGGTAGAACTTTGCAGGAGTTATGAATATGTCATGTATGTCCTATCTGTGAAATGTAAAGGTTAGCAGTGTCCTAATATTCAAATTATGCAAGAAAATCGTTGACTTGCTAGACTTCACTGTCAGACACTATTGAGTGACTGACTTGCTTTTTTCTTTCTTCTATAACATATATAAAATGAGCTGTAAAGGGTACATGAGCATTTGTCTACATCAATAACCCACTTCTTGTAATGGCCAAAATTAAATTGATTAAATCTTTGCGCAACATAAAATGTACGACCATTCGGTACAATGGTCTGAAAATCAGACTATTACTTACTGGCTCTATTGCTCTTAAGTCGATTCGACAACTAATAGTCGTTATTTTCACACTTAAAGACATTTTCAAGCCCCCCCCCCCCTTTTTTTTTTAGGGAAGTTCTAATTTAGTATTATCTTTAAAATGCCAATGGAATTTAACCTTTTCATTTTTGGGGCCTGCAAATGGGACATACTACCTTTAAGTCAATGTTCGTGGACTGTCGCTTGATGGAAACCTTTAGAGGCTGATATTTGCCCTTCCCCCCCCCCCCCTCCCTCCAAAAAATATGGAATAATTCATGTTTCTAGACGTTTTGCCACCTGAAGTATTTTCATTAGTCTCGCATTTAAATATTCAAATACTAAATTGTTTATGTAGCGGGTGTGAAACTTAAAGGTTTTAGATTGTTTCAGTGGAAGTTAAATGTTTCACTTTTAATATTTAATATTACCTGTTTTTTTTTCTTTTACTATGCAGATCCCCTAACTTTATGTCCCGGTCCCACATCAGATCGTAAGTGTTTGGGCGTGTCAGTAGTTAATGGGTGCCATAGCATAAAGACTTACTATTATAGTAACTTTGCCAACAATGGTAACTACCATGGTAACGTTGCTCAAGAGCCAATCAAAATCCAGTATTCCATGAAAAGTTACTATAATAGCAAAGTTACTATAATGAGTTTGATGTAAGCAATCCATAGCTGCCTTTTTTGCTCTTTCATTATTTTGGTCAATATTAAACAAATGAGATGGTGAAAAGTAATATATACCCCTGGTCAGCAAATACATTTTTCTCGTTCGACGTCAGCAGTTTATAAGAATTGGTATGAAACGCGTCCAAACGCGTCATATGACGCACATAAACCTAGGTTTGTCGACAAACCTCCTTTGTGAATTCGGGCCCAAAGGTCTAGGAAAACAGACTTTTTAAAACCGATTCCTACTCCATCTCTAGTCGAGGCTCAGCCTCGGTGTTATCTCCAATGCAGTTACGTGACAAAAAGATCTATCTATTCTGACCTTGCAATCAGATGCGATTAATTGTGTTGGAGTTCGAAAATCTAGCAGAAATATTTAGTGATTGACGGTGAGTTAATAACGACGTGATGCTCATTTTAAGTGAGCAAACCGAATACTCGGTTGAAATTTAGGGACCCTCTAAGTGCGAGGTCGTCAGTGTTGTAGCTGTGCTAGCAGGCAGCAGCATCATTAAAAAGGTACTAGCTATTGTAAACATTAAAGGTAATACAAAGTTTTGGTATGGGGTCATGAATTTGGTTCAAATGAACATATTGGAAGCATATGCGATCCTACACTATTCAGTGATCGTTGTCGCGGTTGAAATCGAGTCTAAAGTGATGAAATTGTAAATAATAAACTCTTTATGTTGTATAGCGCCCTCTCAAGGTCAATATATTAATTTAGCTATAAAACAATGTTTTTTGAATAAAATCTACCGATTTGCTATTTCCGTTTGGAATATATATATTACCACTACATATTCTGAGATTTTTCATGGTCGCAGCTACCATCGTATGGTCGTAGGCGCTATTTGAAATTAATCAAAATTTAGCGGGAGCACCGGTAAATTTGTATATTCAATTTCTCTCGAAAGCAGAAGTGTTTTAGGGGCTAATTTTTTTAGTGCTTATAATACATCCATAGGGGTATCCAGATATATCAAAATTGTAAAGATCACTAGCCAGCCAATTTTCAAAATTTACCGAAACTTTGTAATATACCTTTAAGATGTACGTCGCATTTGACCTTTGACCCGTCACGTCACACGAGCTCACTGGCTAACCGTGAACTATCCTATTCATTTTAATTACAATAACAGTATTCGAGGTTTATATAGCACTTAATACATCGACGTCAACTCGTCTTTAAGCTCATTACAGATATATTATTGACCCGGTCATCGGAATATCGCATTATAAACTGAGACCCTTACAATGACTGCAGTGCCGGGCCTGGATTCGAACCCTAATAGTACAGTCAAAATATGAAAAAACCTAGAACTAATTGCAACAGAAATGATTCCAATTGCATATAATCTGGAATAGCCATAAAAACAACATACTAAAAGTTGACAAAAATTGAAGTGTTGGATCAGTGCCTAATTTGCATAAATTCAAAATGGCCGCCATGTCAGACCCTGGTAGACACACAAAACATATTTTAGCCTATATCTCTAGATCTGGGACACATAGAAAGCTAAACAAAGTGTCTTTACCAATGTTTTTGGGGTCAAGGAACATGATAATAACATTATAAGCAGCTAACAACTACTCTCTGACTTCTAATTTGCATACATATGCATATAATTAATCCTTTACAAAATTCTAAATGGCTGCCATGTTGCATGTTTAAACTACACTGTCGCTCATAAAGGTGGAATAATTTTTTTTAATCCCAATTTATGGAATTATTTTAAAAATTATTTAACAATAATAGATCTAGATAATAGTATACATTCTCAGATTTTATTGAATAATAATTTGCCAATGTGTGTTTTGCGTGACTGCTAAAGCATGTGTATGCTACTATGCTTATCAACTAGGGGACCTATGCCCTTAAGTCATGAATGACAGTAATGAGGATTAATGCCCAACAAAAGGGCACTAATATAGCACATCGACACGGTTTTGATCCTGGGGCCTCACAGTTACGAGGCCATTGCTTTGTCACTAAACCATGACTGTACGCAGCGGGGGCTAGGGTAGGGGGCAGTTTCCATAAATAAAAAAACAAACAGAAAAAACAATTAATTTTCAAGAATTTATTGCATTTTACCCCGGTTCCCAACATAAAAAAATCTTCTGTGTGCCCATGCCTTGAGCCATAATGCATGGCCGTCCAGATATCTCTAGATTTGATACACATAGAAAGCTAAACAAAGTGTCTTTACTGATGTTTTGGGGGGTCAAGGAACATGATAATATCATTATAAGCAGCTTAAAAATATTCATTGACTCCTAATTTGCATAAATTTGCATATAATTAACCCCTTTTAAGATTATAAAAGGCTGCCATGTTGCATGTTTAAAACTATATCTCTAGATCTGATACACATAGGAAGCTAAACGAAGTGTCTTTACCGATGTTTTGGGGGTCAGGGAACATGATAATAGCATTATAAGAAGCTTACAACCACTCCTTGACTCCTAATGTGCATATTTTGGGCATAAAATTAACCCTTTAAAAAAAAAATCAAAATGGCTGCCATGTTGCATGTTTATAACTTTGATACTGATATCTGATACTTATAGAAAGTTGATTTTGTGCCCTTATTCATGTTTAGGGGGTCGAGGAAAATGATTATAGCATCATTAGCAGCTTATAACTCCTCCTTGACTCTTAATTTGCATAAATTTGCATACAATTAACCCTTTCCAATTAAAAATTACTGCCTCATGGCTTGTCTAAGATTATATCTAATCTGTGAATCATAATATTAAAGTTAAAGGGAAAGTCCATCCTGGTATTAAGTTGATTTGAATGAAAGAAGAACAATTTTAAAGAAACAGGTTAGTGAAAGTCCTTCGATTTAGAATCAAGTGAATATTCCAATATACCACGGTACCCCTGCTACTCTCTGCTTCAATTATAATTTCTAACACGAATAGCCACAGACATGATCAATGATGAGATTAAGACAAAAGTCTAATCGATGCAAGTTTTAACGCATAATTGGTAACCCCCCCCCCCCCCCCCCCAAAAAAAAAAAAAAAAAAAAAAAAAAAAGTGCCTCCTAGAATCATGGGAATGGTAAACTGATTTTCATTCCGGATTGATGTGCATGGCGTATCGCAATTTTCTAGCCTTGTTCATTACATGCAGAGCAGACGTAAAGCGTTATACGCTTCACATTTCCACCATGCATATCACAGAGCTTAAGTGAATACAAGTAAAACCCTTTTGTTCTCGTCCAGTTGTGATACATTTAAACGAACGAAACAAAAAGGCCGCGGCGTTATTTTTTAAGGGGGGGGGGGAGGGGGGAGATAATTTTTCGGGGAAATTGTCAGGGGGTAATTGTCTTTGGGGAGGGTGTGGGGGTAATTGTCCCGGGGTGATTTTCCAAACGGTAAATATCCTAGAATCCCTTAATACATGAACATTCAAGTATTAACCAAAAATGAAAAAATGAAATATTAAGAACCTCATATTTAGCTAGCAACATAAATGTATGATATGCGTGCAATCATAATGTTGTAACGAATGTTGTATTTCTATTGCTTGTCTGCATTCTACTATCTATCTGCTCAGATTCTTGATTTTTAAAAGAAAACTTCACATTTCCAATTTCAATCTCTCTCCCTCTCGTTTTCATAGCCGATTGTCAAGATTATAGTTCATTTGAGTCCTTGGATTGTCCTCAAAGCCAAACAACTCAGGAAGACACTACTCAGGGGATCTCATCTACTCTATCTCCGGTATCTACAACTAGCAGCTCTTTAGGTAAGCGTTAAAAAACAATCACTTGTAAATAGCTTATAAAATGTCAGGGCTATTTGCATAAAATCAAAACTATAGTAACCCACTAAAATCCCTGCGTACCAACTATGGAGTAGCCAACTCCCCCACAGTTGTAGTTGGGAACTAGACATTGTGTGCTCTCAGATGGAGAAAGCGCTGGTTAAGTAAGAACATAGTTTAGAAGTTAACTTATGCCTGGATTACATTTGCCCCGGGCGCCGTACGATAAATTAGTCTACGATTTTTCGTAGACATCGTAGGAGGCTACGGGCTACGATGTTTGTGTTTACATTATCTACGAGCATCGTGTCATTTATTGTATTGGCCCTCGGGGGCAGGCCGGGGCAAATCCGTACAGAGGCTGCTCGGAGATTGTACGGAAATCGTGCAATTTGCAAGCAGTAGCCGTGCAGTCTCCGCAGCCTCCGCACGGAAATCGTACGCAGCCCGTGCAGCTTCCGTGCAAAGGTTGCGCGGAGAAGGCGCGGTGACCGTACAGCAACCTTGCGATAGCTGTGCAATTGCCGTGCGAATGCCCCATGAGTCTACAATCTCCGTACGATTTTCTTTGCCCCCATGTTCACCGAAAAATCGTACGTTTGCTGCTCAATCAGTGCGAGGCCTCCGGGCGATGCCCGCGCGGGGATTGTGCAATGCCACCTACGACATGTATACGGGCTACGGGCTTACGATTTTTTCAAATTTGTTTAACTTCTCGCGAAACAAAATCGTAAAGGCTGCGGAGCCCGTAAATCCGTACGAAAATCTCACGGCCGCCTCCTGCCTCCGCATAGAGGCCGCACGGAAAAGGGGATACGAGCAGGATACGGGCTCCGTAGACTAATCGCAGGCCAAATGTAATCCAGGCATTACTTAGCACTGGCAGTCTTTTATGTCCACTTGCCATCTACAATGTTGCCAACAATTGTTATTCATAAAGCTTTACTCAGAACCTTGCAAGATAGTACCAAAGAAGGGAGTTGACAACTATAGAATGAAATTCTGTACTCCTGGGTACAGCATACCTTCATATAAAGGGACGAATGGCGAGACAACATTTTATCGGGCTAGTTTCCATTATTGGTTGTCGAAAGATTTACATGACGGTTCCAATACAATCAGCTTTGATGATAACATAGGTTGACGAGAGTATTAATCCGTTTGTTAACACATATGATTGTATTAATTTCCATCGTGCGCAAAAATACCATTTTCATTATGTAACCAAATATAATGCAGTCGTCTTTGTGAACTGCCTTGATGCAAATGATTTCATTCATCTGTTACGAATTATTGTATTTCAATAGGCAGAATGCGAACCGCCTACATTATTTGGTGCTGTGTAGGACAAATTTTATGGCTTGTCATACCTAATTACACGTAATAAATGCATTTTGCATTCTGGTTATTAAATACAATTATTCATTACTGGTGAATAAAATATTTCATAGAGACGTAAATGTATGTATTACATTTGGTTTCATTACAAGAATGGTATATTACTCGTTACTTCAATCATGAATACGGTTGCAAAGTGGGGGAGCGAACCTTTGCTCATGCTGGGCCTTCATTGTGGAATACTCTCCCTCAATGGATTAAAAATAGCAGTTCTGGTGAAGTGTTAAAAACAATCTTAAGAAATATCTGTTTAATTTAGCTTATAATTGATTACCATTACCTTTCATGTCTGTACCTTTCCTAATGCACTTTTGTATATATTTATCATGTATTTCATCTTTGCACAAGCTGCGGCTTGAGCATTTGATTGTCAAGTGGATTTGGCGCCATACAAATCTTATGTATTATTATTATTTGCAATTTTCTTTTTTTTTAAACGACTATAGAGATAGAATATCAATACCAATTTAAGCCCTAGTGACAGCTAAATTCATAACAATGTGCATACGTTTGCATAATCAACTATGAAGACAGTTTGATTTTGTGAGTTCTGAAACGATATACACCGAAACGCATAGTTGAACATGGACATTTCAGCTGTTCAGCTGCAATAACTGAGAGTCATCACGAGATTAGTCATCAAGACTAATGATAGTTGCATTATTCCCACTCTAGTACAGGGGTAACCATGCACATTTCTGATTACATAAAGGCATTCTTCTTTCTTCTTTTTTGATTTGGCAATCAGTCACAGTTGACTATTTTTGCCACACCCTATTTTATAAATTATTTATATATACATATTATGTACAATAACATGTCATAAATGGCTATTTAAAGTAATTTTTCTTTTTCATCGTCTTGCTTTTTGTTTATTTTTTAGGAGAAAATTATATAATTTAATAAATTTGAAATCATCTCTTGAATCATCTCTCGTAAGCCTGTGCTCCATGATAGCATTAAGTTTTAGTGCTCCCATGTACCACCGAAACCGAATAATTCTCTACTATAGTGATAATAATCCTCATCATTTCTTTTTTAATTGTGCTTGATTTTCTTTTTACAGTTACAACTCTCTCACCAATCAAAGAAGAAGTTAATAAGATAGTAAATGTAAGTCATCCTTATACATTAATAACTTTTTCATATCAATTGCTTTTCATTTCGCTCTCACCTATAATGCTCTCTCTCTATCTCTCTCCTTCTCTCTATCTCTCTCTCTCTTTCTCTCTCTCTCTCTCTCTCTCTCTCTCTCTCTATATATATATATATATATATATTCTTAATAGATATATCACTCTCAATATTATGATTTCAGTGTATGAAGAATAATGAATCCGGAATCACAGGAAACCTAGTAAAGACTCTCCCCGATTTCCCTTCCCCTCTTGTGTTATACATTGAAAGAAGAATATTTCGGAAAATGTACGATGTCTTAATATAAGACCATCAAAGCAAATACATGTGCTAAGTCATCCTGATAATAATCCCGAATACACGTGAAACTTACTTAACTTTATAACAAATAAGGAAAACCACACCTCGTTCTTTAAATGCTGATTTGAAGCGAGCATGCAAAAAGCATAGTCATCATCATATATCTGCTTTACATATGATGATGATAGTAGTAATAATAATACCTATAATAATAGTTACATTTGTAAAGCACCGATTAATACTATTATGTTGCGAAGCGCTTTACATTGTAATTACTTTTACCCCGGTCATTGGATTCAATTGCTAATCAGCGCATGATAGTGCACACGCTTAGTTTCCCTGGGAATATTCAGGTATTTTACAAGCGTACACTTGCCAATCCAACCACGTTAACGTTCTCAACCCAGCAGGTACCCATACGATGTTATGAAGGCGACAGTATTCGTGCATTTTTTGAAGCTTTAGCATATCTCCGCAAGCGGTTGTGATAGCCAAAAAGGAACCCCCCCCCCCTCCCCCCCCCCCCAAAAAAAAGGTAGAAATATGGATGCAATTCTGAAAAATGATAATATTTTATGAAGTTATCTCCTTTTTTGTAGTTTCATTTACTTTTTCTTTCAATTTTGAATATATGTATATATTTGTACAGATCTGATTAAAGTTAAAGTTTTGAGGGTTAGTTCTGTTTCATTTTCTCACATTTTCTTTTTCAATAATTGCTAATTTAGACAAATATCACGATGGACAATATTGAAGTTATATCTGATGAATTAGCGAATGTAACAGAGACATCAACGAAATTTGATGAGGAACTCCTGGAATCGGTCACCGACAAATTGAGAAGCATCGTTGGATTTGCATCGGAGCAGAACTTAACAGAAGATGTCATTGTACAAGTAAGATTTCAAACTTTAAGTAATGCTCCTCAAGTACATATCGCATTGGGTACAATTATTTATTGTATGGATATATCATATAACACGCCATCTCAGAACCGAGCTTTTATAATTAGAGGGAGCAATTCTCAATTGGAGAGTGAGCTCACTGTATATCCTCAAGGGACAAAATTGGGGGCCTTATGGTTCTAATTATAATCAATGGGGCTTGCATGTAGATAGTGGTGTAGATTTCCTCAATGAAATGGCAAAATAAAAGTGAAAATGAGGGGAGAGATAAAGGAGGAGAAAAAAGGACGTGAAATAAGAGATAAATTGCTTGAAAATGCCCTTTAAAGATTATATTATCGTACAAATTAGTGACATTGGGACAACATGATTAGTCTTTAAAAAAATTATTATTTGATCTAGGCAAAACATATGAAACAATGGGATTCACAAGCGATTAGGGGGCATTTTTATTATCATTATCATTATCTCTATCATTATTGTTATTGTTAATTTTGAGAGCGTACAAGCAAAGATCATGAACCTACCATCATTTCTCAACTTAGTTTGTTAAAAAAAAATATTATAACATGATAGACAACCAAGAACTCCAAAATTTGTCACGGTACGGTCTTTTACGACTCATTAAGTGAAAATATATCCATTTCCATTATTATAATCAACATTAAAGAAAAACTCCAGTTCTGGTAAAAAAAAGAAAATTAATTCTCACAGAATCAAACGAAACTTACACTGAATGTTCAAGATTACAAATAAATGACATGTGCCAAACAATTTTGGAAGAAAATGTATACTGGCTGAGTAATGAGCATAGAAAGACAAGGAAATCAAGGTAGTACAAGCCCCGACACCATATGTGTTGTCCCATATATAGCTTTCTGTGTACAGTGCTTGTTACTTTACCAAGACTCGGCCAAATTTATTATGATTTTGATGACTCCAGAACCTTGCAGTGCACACCAATACTTACATGCTACATGATCAACTGTTTCTCATCCATTCCACACCTTTTCTTTCACAATGCAAACGCATTACCAGAACTCACCTTTATCTTTAATATGAATAGAGGATCAAGGGAACCTATACGCTAGTAAGCAGTTTTGGGATGTAAATTACTTTGTTTATTTTATTTTTTTAAATCTCAGAGTGCTATATATGATGCAGATGCTCTTCCAATAGGCCTATTTATGCCTACTATACTGATCCTATTCCAACATTAATTATTTAAAGAAGAAGAATAATTGAGTGAGTGTTCTCCCACAATTATCGATGCTGATGTTTACCTGCTTAAAAGAATAGGAAATATGTAAAGTAAAGATGACGAGATCATAGCTGCTGTAGCAGGGATATTTACGAGCATTAATCACTAAGAGTCGCTCTTTACAGGTTTAAAGATAAAGTTGAGTTCTAGTCATGCGATTGCATTGTGAAAGAAACGTTGTGGAATCGATCGGAAAAGGTTGATCATCTAGCATATAAGTATTGGTGTGTACTGCAAGGTTCTGAAATCATCAAATTGTAATAAATTTGGCCAAGTCTTGGTAAAGTTACAAGCACTGTACACATAAAGATGCATATGGGACTACACGAACATGTGGCATAAAAATCCGTCCCGAATTTTATGATGTTACATGCTATATTTAAAATATTAAGGCATTTGACGAGCCAAGCTTTTCAGGGAACATTTTTAATCTGATGTTATTCCACACTTCCATAATAACAATGATAGCGCTCACAAATTATTCTTCACCTCTTCCCAGTACTCAGTCTTCTCTTTAATACTCACCATCAAATCAAATCGTGATTTTTCTTTATCACAACCTATTGTACGACGCGCATTAAACGATTTTCGAAAATTATTTGGGGCGATCCGATCTGCGTCCTTCATGTAGTGTACAGCAGAGAAGATAACGAAATGGTGATAGGATTAAGAGATAGCTAGAAGATCTACGGGAAAAAAGTTTCAATTAAAAATGCACATTTTTTCCAAGGGGCAAAGGGTATCTTATAATCAAACTCTTATAGTTATGGAGAAATAATTGTTATGTAATCCCCTCCCCGTCTGGTCAATCTGCCCCTCAAATTGTAGCAATCTAGTACAGCGTTTCTCATCAGCGGTGCCGCGAGAGAATTTTAGTTATATCTTAAATAATTTTTGGAATAACGGAATATCAGAAACTTCAAGGTGCTCAAATATATATCACTTTGGGTATTTTTATGAGGAAATAGTAAATTATCATTTTGCTTGCGCGCAGAATTTAGAAAATCTGATAGTTTTAGGCAGCATGGTCTATGAATATCTCCATTATGATGATATGACGATATTCGAGTACTCGCTGCCCGAATATCATCATGACTCGGGCAGCATGGCGCCGGAATATAACCTTATTATTTTTTATTTTATTTTTAATATCACAAT
This sequence comes from Strongylocentrotus droebachiensis, assembly GCA_035222895.1. NCBI lineage: Eukaryota > Metazoa > Echinodermata > Echinoidea > Camarodonta > Strongylocentrotidae > Strongylocentrotus > Strongylocentrotus droebachiensis. The sequence continues at coordinate 61,142 of JAVYIG010003881.1, forward strand.
GAAAATGATACCACAACAAAGTGTCCTTTTCCCCCTTGTTCGCATCACTTCTTGCAAAATTTATAAATCTGGGTGATCCATGACAACGAGATGAACGAATATATAATTTCACATTGTCTGCAGTAGTGTATATTGATGACTAATAACATTTTTACAATAATGAAAGCGCCATTGTTATCTTGCTCCCTCGCAGTATTTGGGATCCGGATAGTTTATTTCCCGGCCCTAACGCGAAAATGCGAGCGTGCGTTTATGTATAATAATGTGGGGTGGAAAACAAATCATCTTTGTTGAATTTGGGATTAGGGTGATGCGAAACTTTTTATTTCATAAATGGGTGCGTGCCCCCCAAAAAGTTGAGAAACGCTGATGTAGAAGACTTAAGACTTAAGTTTATTTCTTCAAAATTAACTATGTCCGACATTTAGAATGGACAAAAAAAAGTTATGGAACATCGTGTGCATAGCTCATTTGGTCCCTTCAGAGAAGTCACAAATCTTAGGAGTGTTCGGAGCGCTCTTCAAGTGACAAGTGCGAAAATGGGGCGGTATTTTAGTTTTATAATTGTTAATAATCATTACTTTGAATGTTTCCAAGGCGGGTACTTTATACAATTGTTTGATGTCACTTTCCCTTATGCCATGATGCAAATCACATCAATATTCAAAATCAATTAACCTGTCCTTTAATTATTGCAAGTGGACTGGGAATAAATTACCTCCATGCCTATAACAATATATCACTTACAAATCAATTTCTAATAGGTTTCCGAGAGCGTGATAGGAGCGGTGGATAATATCTTGAACATCCCAGAGAGTACCTTCGAGACAGCGAGCTCCCAGCAGGTCTCAAACGAAATACTGACTATAATCTCCACATTGACTGAAGTCATCCAAAGGACATCCACTAACAACTTCACCTACAGGTATGAGGATAACGGTGCCGTTGGTCTCATTGACCGGACGCGATGTATTCCCTTCCCTTGTCTCAGTATTGAGTGATCTCGAGTTGTTAGAAATCAGAGTCGAATCCATTTGAAATTCCTTATGATTCATTTTAAAGATTGAATTGTATAAACCGCGATCATACACACTAAGAAATAAAGGTACAAATGTGCACCATTGGAGATGCAGACCTCTGCTACTATAGCAGCACAATATAGGATGGGGTGCATTTTTACACCCTAGAGGGAGCATATACGTGCACCCTTAGTGGTGCAGAAAATAACTACAATAGCAGCATCCCTTAGGGTGTAATTCGTCACACTACTTTGGGTGCAGAATTGCAACGTATGGGGTGCTGCTATTGTAACAGAGATCTGCACCCGTACGGGTGCAAATTGGTACCTTTTTTTTTAGTGTGTATGATTGAGGGAGCAGATGTGCACCCTTAGGTGTAGACATCGGGTCCGCTTGCGTCCTTTTGTACCTAGGCAAACCATCATATTAGCTAATCAAAGCATTATTATTTGTTTGCTTTGCCTCACTTTTTATTAAGGCAACAATAGAAAGGAATAATTTTTTTTAAATGGTTGTAACTACGGTGGGCGTTTAAAAAAAAAACACACTCCAGAAATGTGTTTTTTGGATTCGGATGTTTGCAATAGCAACTACTGGCGAAACACCGGTAAGTGAGAAAAACCGACGATTTTTTTTTTTTTGTCTTCCTCGTAGTTGCAGTGCAAATGCAGCTTATTTTCAAAATGTGTAAACTGGCCTAATGTCATTGGGTATTATTTTCTAACGTGACATAGACCCGCCCCCCCCCCCACTCCGAGAACGGACGGACCCCATGCGTGTTGCCAAAATGTCCTTTTCGTAACAAAAGAAAAAGGTCGACCCGTATTGACTTTACACACCGGACTTTTGCTGAAAAGGGGGGGGGGGGTGCTGAAAAAGGCTCGTATACAAAATAAAAAGGTCGAGCCGTATTGACTTTACACACCGGACTTTTGCTGAAAAGGGGGGGGGGGGTCGGTTGGAACACGCATATGCGTACCCTAAATAACACTGAGTGGGGGCCGGGGACATAGATGAGCATACGTGCATCTTATCCGTGCATTATCATTTTTTGATGGACATTTTCGTTTGCACGGTAGTAGTGGTAATAAATAATGATAATAATGATAATGGCTTCTTATAAAACGCACATGTCCACCACATCGTGACGCTCCTGGCTTCGGGCAAGGCGGCCATTACGGCGCTCTAGCATTTCAATGAATAGACCAGTTCACGGTTAGCACATTACTGCAATGACCCTGAATATCCGCAGATCTTCAAAACATGAAGAGGTCCCACTTTGTACATTTTGAAATAATCACTCCAACAGCGATGGAGGTGCTACATAAATAGCCTTTGTTTCCCCTTTTCAAAGAATACTTCCACCTGTGTAGTATGGAGTGTATATATGAATAATGATTAACTTTCTTGAGCACGTTTCCAGTATTTCGTCTCCGTGTATTTCACAATTTGTTCTGCAATGACCTTTATCTGCTCATGCTCAGACTGTAACCGTGAACTAGCTTATTCATTCCTGCCATGTACTCATTTACATCACCTGAGTGGAGTAACAAAGAAAGGTGCACGTGGTGTCTTTTGATCAAATATATTGGCTACATTCTTTAACACATTTTATCAATGTGATACACCACTGATACCTAAATAAGCCCAAATACCCACGTGTGTAACCCCCCCCCCCCCCCTCACACACATTCTGATGATTTCATTTCTACATACAGTGGATCGAATATTATACTAGCAGCCGTCAAAGTTGATAGGACGAGTTTTCCACTCAGAACTGCCATAGGTGGAGCCGGGAATGACGTCATCGATATTTCAACCGATGAAGGAACTCTGTCTAATATGGCGGACGTAGCATCTGTTACTTTACCATCTGCAATTTTACCTTTAGTGCCAGGTCTGTTTTTTCTTCTTTACTGTTTCGATGTTGACATTACTTTCTTCGAAAAACTACAGCTTCAGGACTAAAACTTAAATCAACATTATTCTCATAACTCTGAGGTACAGTTCACTCCATATTAATAGGAACATAAAATGAACATTTAATGTTGCAATTGTTAAGAAGAAATGTTTGAGATCAGAATAACCAAGACACCATATTACCCAAAGCTAAGAAACAAATAAAAAGACAAGCAAACGTTTGTTTGACCCAATTTCCCCCCAACCCACACTTGTCAAGTTAGAAAGGTCTTGTTGAACCCATTTGTAGATGTTGGTCTCGTGGGCTGTCGGTCAAATGGGAAACCCCGGACAGTCCATTGAGACCAACTACTCAAACAGTAAGTTTTCCCCGAAATTAACATTTCTTGTAAAGACTGCATTTGTATTACATTAACGTATATTGAACGCATACAACGCTGTGTTTGAACTTTAGATGACAGTAAGGCGATATCCGTCAGTGTCTTTCTAGTAAAGTCGCCCAAACTGTTTCAGGTTGACAGACCATCTTCTGGAGACAAGCAGAATCAGCAACCGAAGACGGTGTCGGTTGTCGCTTCTCCTATCTTAACTGTGACCATTGAGGAAACTGATATCAAAGACCTCCCTGATAATGAATCAATTACCTTTGTGTTTCCTGTGAATCAGGTATCTTTATGTAGACTCTCTTTTATTGGAACGACCACTTAATAACTCACGAATTTGTACTAAGTTTCATGATGAAGGAGCTGTCAATTGCTCTAAAAACGTTTGTTGTAAAGATGAAGATAAGCTTAAAGACATATGTCGTAATGAGGGTAAATTCGACAGATCATAAGATCATGTACCAAATATAAATTCCCATTAAAAACTCGATACTTATAGCCCTGTAAAGCCACATCTAAGCAATGATATAGATGTATTGTGTTTTGGTGCAACTTTTGGTATTACCCCCTTCACATACACGGATTTTTCTTACGAGTCCTTACGGATCGCCAACTCGTAGTCAATCGCAGGCATCCGTAAATAACTCGCTGGTTTCCGTAAATAACTCGTCACAACTCGCAACAACTCGTAAACACTCTTAAGGATCCGTGAAAGGAGAGGCAATTTTTTTGACATGTCAAAAATCTTCTTACGATTGTCCACGGATTGATTTGTCCGTAAATAGCTCGTAAATAGCTCGTAACAATCCGTTACCATCCGTAAACCGCTCGCAACAACACGTCACCATCCGTAAACTGCTCACAAGAATCCGTAAATGACTCGTAACAGATTTTTGTAACGATTCGTTATGGTTAGTTTACGATTTGTTTACGGATTATTTACGGATTATTGCGAGCAGTTTAAGGATGGTTACGTGTGGTTACGTGTTGTTTACGATTTTATTCGGGTCATTTTACGATGGCTTTACGGATTGATACGGGTTATTACGAGCATTTTAAGTGTAGTTACGAGTACTTCACGAATAGATACGTATACGCTACGTATGCTTACGAACTGTGTACGATTTAGGGAAAGGTATAAAAACTGCAAATTCGAACACTTCATTTTCAGCTATTATTTTTTGGCTAAAAATTGTAAGGACTCGTAAGTACTCGTAACTTACTCGTAACTATTCGTAACAACACGTAAACAGGTCGTAACTAACACGTTAGTTGCTCGTAGTTATCCGTGACAACTCGTGGACTGTTGCCGTAAATACATCATAATAACTCGTAATGATCCGTAATAAACCGCAAACAGCTCGTAATAACTCTTAAACCGGTCGTAAAAGTGGCCAAATCGTAAGGATCCGTGAAAGATCCGTGAATTTGTGCGATCCGTAAGGACTCGTAAGAAAAATCCGTGTATGTGAAGGGGGTATAATGAAGAATGTAGTCACAGATAACATGTGTAACACAAAGATTTTGGACAGAGAAGCAAAAAAATTCAATGGTGTATTTATTAGGATGATGTAGTTCTCAGAATACCAATGTTAACTGAATTGTTTTTGCAACAAAATAACGCCTTTTTCTCTGTTATGCACACCTATCTTAGAATTCGGCGGAAAAATACAATGACACCAAACTTCCGGCGCGCTGTGTGTATTGGGACATCACTTTGGAAGAATGGTCGGACGAAGGGTGTAGAATCGACGATACTACCTTTACAGACATGGTGACTTGTCGGTGTAATCATCTCACAAGCTTCGCTGTTCTTTTGGTATAATATCCATTTCAAATCTCATGTTCTCGTTCCTAAACGTGTGAAGCCATGTTGCTGATACAGACATCTTGATCGTGAACATATATCAATCATATTACAATGGGAAATAATTGAGTGTTGAACAGTTTTGAGCATAGATATTTCACGAAATTATGGGATGCAAAACTACAATGCAATTGTATGCATGTTAGCTACTTCTTCACTTATGGTGGTATGTATCACATCTGAGTTATGCGTACATAGGCACCGGGGCTATAAAGCCGACATTAAGACATGTATTTCCTTTTCGTATGTACTAGATTTACTTCTTTTTTTCAACTTTCTATGGGTTTATTTTCTTGACTTACAACACAACTTATTAGACAGCCAACTACTGTTTTACAATCACAATGTTTAGTAATGCTTTCAAGAGCCATAAAAGGCAAAGATTATATTTTTTGAGTATTATTCAAATCAGCATATAATTACATGTTAATATATTCGATCGAATTTGAAGGAGTTAACTTTCCTCCCAATCTTTTCATGTTTAAACTTCTTTTTTTATTGATAAATTTCTCATATAGGGATTCTGCTATCGTACAAAAATACGAACAGCAAACATTTGAATAATTTTAATGCAATTGAATTGTTGGTCCATCGTATATATACCGGAATGCATCTAAAATTCTTCTAGAAAGGGGAATCCTATTGTAGATATAATTCAAATCATTAGTCTTTATCATTTTCAGGATATCAAGGGAAGTCTTGAATCTCAAGTTATTGATCTGATCAGTCGCATCGGTTGCATTGCATCAATTGTGTGTCTGTGTTTGACCATTAGCATTCTTCTGGGTTTTAGGTAAGCAACGTTTGGACCCAGCTGACTAACGTTAATATGACTTTTTGTCAGTTTTAGCGTTTTATCTCAAAGGCTCACTTAATCCATGTCATGCAATACATTTGCAGCATCACAATAGCACGACGTCCTACATATTTCGGTTTGATGATTTATTTTACCTGATTGATAAAAAAGCATGTGTTATGCTTGTAAGTAAGCAACCAGGGGACCGACGGCTTTAATTCCTTTCCGAGGGACTAACTAACCGTATAAATGCCTTAATAGAGAGCATTAGCGAAACCACTTGGTTTAGAAGCTGGGTCCTCCCAGTTTCGAAACCACTGCTCTATCACTGAGCCATCTCCACTCCTACCTCTTTGTTTTTACAGCTGTTACTGTCACCCTCTAAGCTTCCGTTTTTCATACGTTCAAACTACAATACCCCATATTTTTTTAAAATTCTAATCCTCTACTCTAGCGTTTTAGGGACCGCCACTAGAATGGAAATTCTCCATATAGAGTTTAAAAATCCAATACAAATAGTGAAAATCATATAAAAATCACTTTTTGGCCGCATAATACCATCGAAATAAATCCTGGTACTGTAAAGTATAGTTTAACAAATATGATCTTATTAACATGTTATAATGGAGACTACTTCTTGAAATCATATTGCAAAGTCTACTTTAATTTGTTTTCCAAAATATACGTAGAACCTAGCCGTGTACATAGTTTCCCATACTACAGTTCAATAATATGGAAGAATATACGAGCAGTTGGCTTACAAAATATTCCACACTGATTTAATGTGGATAAAATCACATGTAGGCTGTAAATACCACTGATATTTTTGATAAAAAATTTCTGCCTATAGCCCCAATAAATATGGTAGATTTTACTCTAGATGAATATTGATAATTCATTTTCTTTGGAGAGAAAGGGGTTTTGTATACATACGCGTCGACTGTAATAATGTTTTTTCGTGGATTTCTGTCCACAGAAAACTGCGTGGAAAACGACCACAACAGATCATCGTTAATCTCTGTTTCGCCTTGCTATGTTTATACGTCACTTTCGTCATCGGTATTGACCGACCGACCTGGAGGATCAGCTGTACTGTGGTTGCTATACTATTGCATTACTTCTGCCTTGCATCGCTTGCTTGGATGGGTGTAGAAGCCTTTAGCATGTACATGTCATTCGTCAGGGTTATGGACACCTACATACCCAAGTTACTCCTAAAGTGTTGTCTCGTCGGATGGGGTGGGTCGAAAGTTCTATTTAAAAAAAAAAAAAAAAATAATCGTTTGAATTGCACAAAAAAAAGTTTTGATACTGCTTTCAAAGGCATAATGGAAAGGCACCCCCAAATGAATTATCATTTAATTTTTGTAAAAATGTTGGGGGTAATGCTAGATTTTATTCCAAACTCGATTTCTTTCGGTATTAAAATTCACAGAGAGTTTGTTTTCATTTGATATTCTGATGAATTAAACACAAAGCCCCAGCCCCCGCAAATTTGTATTATACCTTTGAGTGAGTTTACTCTCACTGATTTGAAATGTTATCCTTATACACCGTAATTATGTGATTAAAAGGGTTTTATTGTTGCGAGGTGTCGATTCTTCACATATTAGACAATAAACAATATACTTGATATTCCCGTATCCAAATACACAAGTATGTACTGTATTGAGAGACCCTGGTTGAATCTATGCAAGATGACGTGAGGATAGGACTATGTTTTTTAACTTGAGTCCTATTCACGTCTCAAAGACTATTTCCATTAAGGTTCCTATTCCATAAGGGTCGCATTATGTAGTACGATCTTGTGCCAAGAGTCTATATGCTTTGTTAACATTCAAGGAAAAACATGGCAGATGTGGCAAAACATCTTAAAGGGTGAACTAACCCACTCCCTTTTTTTAAAGAATATTTTGCATTTATCAGTAATTTTAAAAGTTTTCAAGGAGTCGCAGCAAATTTATTTCCATTATGTATTTGGAAATTTTCAGCACTGTTGATCAAATCTGGAAATCTTTCTTTGCTCAGCTGATGGTGTCAGACGGGTTTAAATTAAAGTGCAGACAATTTGGGGGGATCATCTAAATTTGGGGGAGGGTGGCTTTGTCAATGGAAAGACATCCCTCGTCCACCAATAGGCCATTTCCATAATGTAATCAATTTAATACATAAATCTTGTAAAGTGCTCATTACAATTTTTTTCATTCACCTGTTACAAACGAATTTAATTCAATAGTTTGTCCTACCAGCAACAACTAATGTATGCAATTCGCACTCTGACTATTGAAATATAACTAATTGTAACGGGTGAATTAAATAATTAACATGGCACAAAGATTTATGCATTGAATATGATTAAATTGCGATGATGATCTATTGAATCAATGAGCCTGCATTTTAGTAATATTGGTCATATTGTTTGTATGTTGTAGATCTTGCAAACACACATTGAAATGTGTGCTACCCATAAAGGTTTTATAAGGTGTAGCCACCGAGCAATGATATTAATTTTGTTGGCAATCGTGAACTTTGTTCTAAAGATCACATTAGGGCACACACATTGTAATGTCTTATTTTTCCTATTGCATTTAACAAAAATATTCGGGGGAAGATCTTCGCCTGAATTTCCCCAGAGGATGCTTTTCACCCCATCCAGGACCGCTACCCAAGATGTCATGTATTATCAATCTTTGTTTCTCACTGTCTTTTTCCCCGTCTCTTTCTGATTGGTTTTACGTGCATTTGTTTTGCTTCATTCATTTCTCCTACCACTATCTGATACTTATTGACGTTTCTGAATGGTCTTTATACTTCAAAATACAGGCATCCCGTTCATGGTCGTCATAGCAACAGTTGCCAGCAAATGGACAGCGTACCAAAACTCTGAATAGTAAGAAAATAGATTCAACAATTTACTCTTAACCCGACAAAGACCTCCGTTGCTTTGTGCATAATCCACAACGCTCAAATTTGTCTTGGCTTTTCATGAAAGCATTGTATGTATCTTCATATCAGGTTTACACAGATATAACCAGGTGTTACATAACAATATGGCGTGTTAATCTTAAGTCACACTAGAGGTACGATTTCGGACAACCACTGTTCGCTAATTAGTTGTCAGAGGTCGTAGAGAGGTGATTGGCTATCTTTAAAAGGTTTTCGGTGGTCGGCCATTGGTCCCCGGAGCATTTTGATCGGCTGGAGGTTTACGCGGCTGCATCGAAAACCTTTTGCCGATCAAACTGGTCGTGGAAAATGTCAGGTTTATCTTGGCCACAAGGTTAGGTGACATGTCTCACAGTGATTGCCGCCTAATCACAGCCTGAACAAGGCCTGATTCCGAATGCTTACCTATTTTTACCGGGCGATATTTCGTTGAGAAAAATTGTTCGTAGCTGATCGGCGAATGATTAACGACTAGTGGCCGAATAATCTCCAAAGCTTCGAGAACACCGACAACCAGCAAAAAAAATATAATTTTTGAAACTTTGACAATTCTTTTGCCGCTTCTACTGCTGCGTCAAAAATACAGTTTGGTTTATATTTTATAATGAAAGAAAAGAGCGGGAAAAGATCATAGGAAAGTATAAAAACTACGAGATTTGGTTATATTGATTAAAAAGAAAGTAACGGGTCACGGTGATCTTCTTAGCCGAAATATTTCGTATAATCAATACTATGAATCATCATCATGAACATGTTGATCATATTTACGAACGAGTTTATATTAGGGATGCAGTATAATCACATATCACTCTATATGTCTTGCCAAGGCAGCCACTTAAAAAGAGATAACAACCCAATAAGATGACTTGTGTTCTTATTTTTTGGAGGAAAAACTCCCCTCCCCGTTAAGTGTACTCTCCATTTCCTTTCATTTTCCATAACGTATTACCCTTATTATCTTATGTGCACGCAGCTTCTCCATCGTTTTTTTACTTTAACTTTTAATTGTTTTTTCCCTATCCCGCTCTCTATTTTGTCACAGTGGTTTTCATTTCCACGATGAAAGAATAATAATCTGTTTCAATGCAACCTACTTATAATAGTAAATTGGTTGCAAATGTAATAGGGATATGTTTATATTTTATATTGAAATATTTTCGTTCCAAAACACCTTCGATCCGTCTTTCGTCATAATTGGTATTCAAAGCTACACTAACACACCAAAAAACGCAGTCGTAATGAGAAAGTCAATATTACAGAGATGCTTAACATGCGTGAATGATCATAATTTCATTGATCCAAACAAGTGAACATGGGTTGCCTTAATATTGAGTTCATGTTATTATGATTATGTTAAATTCTCAGAGTAGCAAATTCATTTCAAAGGTCATATTTTTCGTTTTTATGTCTCCTGTAATGGAAAAGGGTCAACAATTCTTTCTTGATCAGTGACAAATATATCTGTTTCCCCTTTTCTTTCAGCTGCTTCCTTTTACCCGGACCTTCCTTATATTTTGGACTGATTCTGCCAATCGGTCTGATCCTCACCTGCAATTGCATCACCTTTGCAATTGTTATCTATAAGCTAACCTGTGGTAGGAAGACTTTCTCCGCCACCAGCACAAGGCTGTCCAAGAAAGAAAGGGTAGCCAAAACCCGGATCGAAACCATTCGCCGGGCACAAAATGCTGTTGCAATCGGGACGTTGCTCGGTCTCACTTGGTCCTTTGGATTCCTGGCTGTAGGTGATGGTCGCTTAGCATTCAGCGCCCTCTTCGCCACATTGAATTCTCTCCAGGGAGTCTTTGTCTTCCTCCTCTTTGGCATCAGGCAACCTGAAGTGAAAGAAAAACTAAGGGCGACTCGGATGCGACTGTTGCAGGGTGTAAGGTCTGCGCGTAGAGGTTCAGACTTTTGGACCTCATCGAGTGAAGCGCGCATGGACTCACGACCCTCTGACGTCACGATTATCCCAATGGAGCAAACCACTGGCCTTACTGAACCACTGCCTTCAATGTGCCCCGAAAGAGAAGCGTTGTAATCGTTAATTCCGGGTCGAAATATTATGTTTTTATAGAATGTGACAGTTTAGCCTTGTTACTAAACACTTATACAATTCAGTTTTCTACTACTAGTATTACTACTACTACTACTATTACTGTAAAAGTATGCGTGAGACGTAACGGACGTTAGAGTTGAGAAAATAAAAAACATGTTTGTAATGGAAAAATTTACTGTTTGAAAATAACAAAGCCTCATGAAAGATTTCCCCTGGGCCTATCCCCAATATTTATGTGAATTGCGAATCCCCATATGATACAATCTGAACGCATGTTACTAGTACATAATTTATTAAATGAAAAATAAAAATAGTTATCGAATGAAATCAAATAAGACGAAAATGATATAGCCCTATCACGAAAATGATAATTACACATCAAATAAATGACTGATTTATCGAAATTTTGACGAGTTTATTTATCACTTCTAGTTAGGGTCACATTGTATGTTTTTAAAACATTGTAACAATGCTCCTTATGCCCAACAGGGGGCCTAATTTGTAAAAAATTATAATTTTTTTGTTGTCATGAAAGTGTACCTTGAGAACTTTAGTAAAATAAAATCAAGTGATATATGCTCTTATCATTGATAGCTTTTGCATACTAATAACTTTCCCATATTGATGGTTTTTGATAATTATATTTGATTAATAAGTTATTGTAGTTGAAAGGTTTTACTTGAGCGCTGTGTCTCCTGTTACTGGTTTTTAGTTTTTGAAATGTGTCATCTTATTCTAAGAATACTTAATTATTGGATTCTTCTGCTTCGCAAATGCTTCATCAAACTGTGGTTCTAAAGGTATAATTGTCATGTGGATTGAATGTTCAATTTGCAAAATATAAAGAGCAATTTTAAAAAATGCATTAAATGGGAGGGGAGTTTAATCATATTCTCACAATTTCGTTCTCATAGAATTACAATTTGTATTACAAATTAATTGTCTTAAGGGTTACCAAAGAACTTTTATATTGATTTTCTGATAAAATAAACCTTTATCACCAAGAACTTACTTTGATAGAACACCTTGAAAATCAGCAAAATTAATGAACACAACACTTCCACAGCTGCAACGATGCGTACAAAAAAAAAGTATCATGATGAATCTGTGTGCACTATGGTCTTAATATTTATTTATTTATTGTCTTGTGGACGATATTTGTCCAATACATTTGGATATACAGCGTTATTCACTCCTATCCCACAATACAAAGAGACAATTTCCATCTCCACCTAATCCGGACAGTTTTTGCCCTTAAAACAAAAAATTATTGCGGTCCCTCTTTTTAGAATGGTTTGGATTCGGGTTGTCATAATTTCAGTAACATAATTATGTAACTGAAATTATGACTACCTATGAACATAAATAATGAAGCAAAAAGTCTCATACTGAAGAGAAAGCTTTAGGGGGCAATTATCCCGACACCGATCGATGGTTATATTCAAATCCCTAAGACGCGGATATATGGGGCTACTACGATACTGCAATCTACTATGATCGTGACGTCATAAAATCATTGATTTGCGAAATCTTTAAAAGAAAAAATTGGGGGACTTGAAGAATTGGGGGGGGGGGGAGTGTGAAATATATCAAGTGTTTCTTTAACCAACGACTCTCTGAATGATCACGAAGAACATCGAAATTTTTCATTCTTTTTAATTACTTAACCTACATCTTTCTAAATATTTAACCTACAGAACGTCTCAATATAAACATAATGTTAATTTAATAAAACCAGGGACAAAATTAGCAGTCCAAGATATAATTTCCATTTGCTTTAAATAGCACCTAGGGCCATTCCATGGTAGCAGCGACCATGGAAATCTCAGAATATGCAGTTTCAGACGGATACTGCAAATCGGTCGATTGTAGTCACGAAACATGTTTTAAGACTAAAGTAATATCAGTCTTGAGAGGGTAATACAATATAACGAGTTTATTATTTAACATTTCATCACTTTAGACTCGATTTCAAGCGCGACAACGATCATTAAATGTTGTAAAATCGTAAATGCTTCTAATATGTTCATTTGAACCAAATTCATGAACCCATACCAAAACTTTGTATTACCTTTAAGTTCCATGAAATCATGAATGTGTATAACAACAATGCATACATTAACATATTTCATTTTGTGGTATTAACATAACCATCTGATACAGCAGGAAGGGGTAAATACACGATGTTCTTTCTTCTATGAATTTTGTTTAAAGGATGAATACAAAATGAAAGATTCGTTTTGGATGGGATTTATTACAAGTAAAAGAAAACAAATAGAAAGAATTCAATTGTAAAGTGTTAAATAGCGTATTGCCTGTGGAAAGCAATTATGTAAATGGAGAATGAGTGAAGATGCAAAATGCAATACTTGTCAAGTAGATAAAGATATGATACATGCCTTGGTTACGTGTAAATTAAATAAAACCTTTTGGGGCATATGTTACCTGGTTGATTAAAAAAGTTTTCACAAGCATATTGTCATTAACATTGATCTTTTGATAAAAAAAAAATAGCGAACATAACGATTTTATTACCATAGCTTTGTAGACAGTTTAAATATCGATTTTGTTACGAAATTATAAGATTTTTGATAATAGAAAATCCAGTTTGAGTTTTTATTTGCTTCTGAACTACGTAAAAGACTGGAAGGTAACATGAAATTTACTGGTAAAACTTTGTTTAGACTGTATCTGATTTTGTTTGATATTTGTATATGAATGTGAAATGAAAGTCTTCAGTTTATAAATAAATGCTATTGAGAGAAGAATAACAAAAACCATGAGCCTTCGTGTCTTGAGAAATCATAAGCATTAAATAAAATTATAATCCAATGTCATGTACTGAATGTCAGATAAAGAAGCTACATTATTTTTTTCCACACTATTCGTCTCTGGGATAGGAAGTTAAATAGAGGCCCCGAGTAGAAGAAAGTCACCACCTTTGCACTATTCGTATACGAGTAGGGGAGCACTTGTGTACTGGTCCACCTGCACACCCCTGATCAGTTATACCGGGAGGAGAAACCCGAGGGTGAAGCTATGGTCACAACTCAGAGCGGCGACCGACAGATTTGTAGCCTGCTCGGTCGCCGCTGGAATTTAGGCATCGACTAACGATTTTTGAAGTAGAACCACAGCGTCGGTCGCCGGTCGATTTTAGGTCAACATTGGGCGAAATCTGGGAGCTTTTCCGGGCGGCATCCCGGGAGTGACCGACTGATGACCTATCAATTCCCGAGCGGTATCCCACCGGTCACCGGCTGATTTTAAAGAAACTGCCCGGCGGCCGGCCGGTGATCGGTAGGGCACCAAAATACGCTCGGTGCCCAAGCGGTCACCGCCCGGGCACCGACCTAATCCAGCGTTCGCCGTCGAGCGATCTAGGTAAAAAATCAAAGCCGCTAGGTCAAAGCCTGCCGACCGATTTGGAACTAGCCGCCCAGTGATCGACTGATCTCCTAGCGGAGACTGGGCGGTGACCGCTTGGCATGCTTTGACCTAGCGGCTTCGATTTTTGACCTATATCGCTCGCTGGCAAACGCTCGATCAGGTCTGTGCCTGGGTGGCGTCCACCAGGGCACCAAGGGTATTTTTGGGAGGGCGAGTGAAAAGTGAGCAAGCGCCACCCGAATTTTAACTTCAGCGGCGATCGAGCAATGCCCTAAAATCAAGCGGTGCCCGGGCGAAATCGGCTTAAAACTCGCCGAGCAGGCTACTTTTTGGTGTTGTGATATTAACTTAAAGCTATGGTCAAAACTCAGAGCGGTGACCGACCGATTTGTAGCCTGCTTGGTCGCCGCTGGAATTTAGGCATCCCCCAACGATTTAGGGAGTCGAGCAGGCTGTAGAGCCCCGGCGATGCCCTATCAATTTCCCGTCGGTCGCCGTTCGATTTTAGGTAACAAAATCTGCGAATTCGGGGTGCTTATCCGCGCGGCGTACCGGCAGTGACCGACTGATGACCCACCGATTTCCGGGCGGTCTCCCACCGGCCACCAGTTGATTTTAAAGAAATTGCCCGGCGGCCGGCCGGCCGGTGATTGGCCGGGCACCATAGCAGCTTCCATTTTTTACCTAAATCGCTCGACGTCGAACGCTCGATTAGGTAGGTGCCCGGGCGGCGACCGCCTGGACACAGAGCGTATTTTGGGCGGCGAGTGAAAAGTGAGCATGCGCCTCCGAATTTTACCACCGCGCTAAAACTTCAGCGGCGACCGACCGAAGCCCTCAAATCAAGCGGTGCCCGGGCGAAATTGGCTTAAAATTCGCCGCCCGGCCGCCGAGCAGGCTTCTTTTTGGGGTTGTGATCATAGCTTTAAGTGACTCTCACATTCTGCCGTGTAGGCCTACCGTGTGCCACCGTGCGCGAAAATGTCTGCGGACGGTGGAGAACGGCGAGGGCACACGGTGGTTCGTTATCAAAGCGGGCAACACGTTAATAGGGCGTTGGCGCTTATTTACACCCGGTGGGACCCGGCGAAAGTTTTGGGCATGTTCAAAACTTTGGCCGGCTGGCACCGGCCGCGAGTAAGCGGCAAGAGGACGGTGTTGAACGGTATGAGGACGGTATGAATACGTTATGAAAACGGTCACACTGTATGAACACGTTCACAACACGCTCATAACCCGTTACAGAACGGTGATGAACGGGCAAACAAAATATCCACCGTCTGCAACGGGTTGTAAGCGGGTTGTGAACGTGTCATGAACGTCAGCAGTCCGGGGACTCGCTCACAGGACGCTCCGAGCGGTGAGGGGACGCTAAGTGACTGGTAGGTGGCTGCTACAAACCCGGTGCACACGTTCGAGACCCGGTATGGGCCCGGTATGGAAACGGCCAAAATTTTCAACAAAAGTCAATCTGGGCGGTGAAGACGGTAGAAGCACGTTCAACACCCGGTATGCGCCCGGTGAGAACGGTCAGAAGATGGCAACGAAACGGTGAAAAGATTAATTTTATGAATTTTTTTTTTGCGGCCGGGGACAAGTTCGCTCAAAACCCAACGTTCTGGACTCTGTTTTTTTTTAATAGCCCGGCAGGTGGACGGTAGGCCTACACGGCAGAGTGTGAGAGCTCCATAAGAAAAGAAGAAAAAGTTCAAGAATAAATATCTTTATTTTAAAGGTCAATTTTTTTACAGATGTATTTATTAACAATAAAATAATTACATACAATAACAAAATAAAATCTTACAGCAACCAATGATTTGAAGAAAAAAATTGAACTTCACCTACATATCCAAATTTCTTATTACTTACATTTTTCAAATAATATTTCACTATAAACTTAAATTCAAACCATAAAGAATTTGCGTTGTATTTTTTACCTTGAATAAACACTTTATATATTTTCGATATACTGCATACTGTGCTATTTTGCAAATAAGCGTTAACATTTCATTAGTATCGTTCACTGTATAGCCTATAGAAGTTCTTCACTTATTTATCTTGAAAAGGGTGATATAATTTTCCAAAATGTTCTAACGAGTTTACAGTGTATAACAAATGAAAAGTTGTTTCAACTTCCTCACACTGTCTACACTTGCTGCCATTAAGAACACGCCATATTTGAAAATTTCTTGAAGGTAAAATATTGTTCAGAAATTTCAAATTGAATTGCTTATAATCATGCTATCTCTAATTTTACACATTTTGAACTATAAAAACTTGTTCCAATTGAAATAGTCTGGTAATGACAAAACATTCGACCAGATATAAATAGTTGACAGTTCTTGAGAAACCCTTGCACTGAATTTTAAATAAACTCGTTTATAGTTATAGAACCAAGAGTCATATCTTTTCCTATTTTATTTATTTATTTCTGTTTAACTTTCTTTTACTTTTGCACTTTCACAAATATATATTGAACAAAACATTGCAAATTTTACACATGACAAAAGAATATATATAGAATAAAGTAAGGCCGACTGTAACTAATTGAAAACATCAAACGGAGGGTTGACAAAGTAAGCCAAGCTTGTTAGCATGAATACCCTCAATAGATACATAATAATACAAATATGGAGGGGAAAATATTGGTAAAAGGGGAAAAAGAGAGAGAGAAAAAAAAGAAAAAAAGAAAGAGGTGGTGTACATCAAGATTCACAGATGTATGTGGTAGTTGGATTTCAATTTGATATAGGCCTATGTAGATTTAAAAAAAAAGAAAAGAAGATGCACATTTGAATATTGGGTGGCCAACTTGGGATATATTATAGAATGAGAAAACTAGCGAGGTTTCTGGACAACATGAATAAGAATGTGAGATCAGCGAGCTGGTTTATAAACTGTAAACCTAGGCCTGCGAGTCGGAGCCTTGAAATGTTTGTATACAAGACAGTGTTTAGTCAGTATCCCAAGTAGGCAACTCTTTATAACCTTTCATGACCTGGTATGAATTAACGTATGAATAATCAACTTAACGTTTCAATAAATGGAAGCAAAAAAGTAAGAGTACTGAAAATTATCGACTTTTGTAACGACGGGTATACGAGGGGAACTTATGAAGATTAAAGGTATTTTTTTAAAGCAAATTTTGATTGTGGATTTAAAGATAATGCGCAATAAGAGACGTTTTCGCCGCTCTTTTAAAAGATAGCATTGTATAATAATCGATTTTTATTTCAGGGGGTAGTGCATTCCAGGTATCAGGGCCAGAATGTTATTGAGTTTTGAGCTGAGGCTGTTTTGGCGTTAAATAGGTGATAGTCATTCAAATGCCTTGTTGGGTAGGAATGAAAATTAGCATTATGTTGGAATAATATGACTAGTTATGGGGGAGAATGCCGTTATCATGGCAAATAAAGGGTCGGTGCGGTCGCGATAACCTGCATCTGTACAAAGTCGAATTGCTTTTTTTCTGTAACATTAATATACGATTAGTATTGTACTTATGAGTAGCCCATATGATATTGTAGTAAGAAATATATGGTAAAACCAGTGTATTATATAGCATACTTAGCACATGTGTTGGCAACAAATATTTTAGCTTAAATAGTATACCAATATTGCGAGAAATGGGGGTAGAGATACAGTTCACATGATCATTCCAGTTACATCTTTCATTTATATATACACCTAATAATTTTGTTGTTGACTTTTTTCTATTAGAACATTATCAACAAGCAGCTCAAAATTATGAATATTATGATTTCTTGACTTTCTAAAGTGAATAAAATTTGTCTTCTTTAGGCTCAATGATAATATGTTGCTTTTGAACCATTTCAAAATTACTTAGGTAGTTCGATGTTCATGGTTGCGATCAGCGGATTTAAATCAGAATGTGAATAGGATACATTCGTATCATCGGCAAACAATACATTAGAGATATCATTGACATATATCAAAAATAATAGTGGCCCAAGTATGGAACCTTGCGGAACTCCACATTTGATAGACGATAAGTTAGAAGTTACTGAATTGAATAAAGTATATTGTTTTCTTGATGATAAGTAATTTTCGAACCAATCAAGTGCTTTACCTCGGACACCGAATTGCATTAATTTGTACGATAATATAGTATGATTAAGAGTATCAAATGCCTTGCTGAGATCCATGAAAATGCCTATGACATGTTTATGATCAACCAAGGCATTTGATACTCAATCAGATAGTTGAAGTAGTGCTAAATCAATTGGATGAAACCAAATTGATCTGGGTTTAGCGAGCCATTTTGAGTTTTAAATGTATATAATCTGTTATAAACAAGGCTTTCAATGATTTTGGAGAAGCTCGGTAATATGGATATTGGTCGATAGTTCGACATAGAAGAGGGGTTCTCTTTTATAGATTGGTATGACTTTAGCAGTCTTAAAAGGGACTGGAACAACACCAGAAGATAGCGAAAGATTGAAATTATGAACCAGAGGTGATAAGAAACTTCCGATAATTTATTAAGCAGATAGGTGCTAACTTCATCATGGCTATAAGAATGATTTTAATGAGCGAACAATATTTCATTTTTCAATAAAAATCTGTCAGATACAAAAAGAGCGAAGGGTAAGATGATTCTGGGAGAAATTCCTTAAAGTCATGATTATTTCTATCGATTTTGGAAGCCTGATCAGGACCTATATTTACCAAATATCCATTAAACAAATTTGCTCTTTTATTTTGCACATCTACTTTGTAACCATTTATATTAAAGATTTGTTGAGTAAGTGTACGACTTTTCTTATTTATATAAGCAGTTCATTTATGATATTCCATGTAGATGATATATTTCCTTCAGCATTTTAAGTGTAATAAAATCATCTTAGGTTTAATTTAAATTAAATGGTATTTTCTCTAGATCTCATCTTATTCAAAATTTAAACGGGGAAATAATTATTTTAATTTGGCCAATTTTACATCAAATAATAATTGAAAGGGATATATCCAGTTATTTAGAACACCTTGTTCCTTCCGTTTAGCGTCTATAATCACACGTTCAACTCTCACTAGGCCACTCTGATTCCATTTTTTGAATATTAGCATATGACTATTCAATTTCATATATCTATTGTTCCATAGAATTTGATTTTCATTTACTGACACAAACGAAAGACGTCATGCATGGCTAATTGTCAATGAACCGGAGTTAAGTCTTTTGTCAAGTCTACTTGTTGCTACGGCAGGCAGCCAGTGAAAATGAACTTTTTAAATCCAATTATGGAAATGCAAGCATCACTTTTAAACAAACATAACTTTGTTATTCCTTGCTCATTTTTCCTGATTGAGGTGTCATATGAAAGGGCAGAAACTGAACTTTCTAAGAATGTGAACTTTTCTTCGAAATTCAGATACCGCCCGCAAAAAGATTTGTTGGTTTCCTTCCTTCAAATTGCTTTTAATGTGAAATATTATATATGCATCATATGAGTTGCATCAAATGAAAGAGAAGTATCTAAGCTTTACAAATATGTGTCATTTATTGATTATAATTGTGATTAAATTATGACAAAACATCGATAATTCTCGGTTTCGTTTTGTCTGGGTCGCACTGTACAGAATCTTAGAGGTAAGTTTTTATTCTGATCTGTCACTAAAGAAGAGTATCATTCGCCTGTTTATTTAAAGGTGGACCTGTATCAAGAGTACTTTCGAAGTACGTGGAAGCCTGACCTTCAGCAACAGAATCAGTTTTAACCATCGAAATGAACGTGACGTCGGAAGGTCGTTGGGTCATACGTGCTCCACTCGACGATGCCCAAAATTCAGAACTGCGTCTACGGGCAGACGATGCACCATGCAGAAAACGCTTCTTAGTCATCTTCAATTTTTCTCTCAGCTCTGGTTGCCTGATGCCAAAGAGAAGGAAGACAAAAACTCCCTGGAGGGAATTAAAGATGGTGAATAAGACGTTAAACAAGTAGCGACCGCCACCAAAAGACAGAAACCCGAAAGCCCATGTCAGACCCATCAGCGTGCCTATCGCGACGGCGTTTTGGGCGCGGCGAATGGCTTCCATGCGCGCTTTAACGATATTCTCTTTCTTTGACTCCAATGTGCTTGACTTGGAGATTGATATCCTACCACAACTCAGTTTGTAGAGTACCATAGCGAAAATGATGCCATTAAATGACAGGATGAGTCCGATGGGAAGGATCAGTCCGAAGTATAACGAATATCCAGGGAGAATGAAACAGCTGAAAATAAAAACAAATTACGGATGTTAAGTCACCATTTCGAATCCATTCTCCGTCATAAAGTAGATGCCTTTTGCAGTAACGTAATATTACCTTCTCACGCACCTACACACGTGCGCACATATTACCAGGAGAGGATCTAGTTTTTTGTCAGGGGGGGGGGGGTGGGTCGACCAACAAAAATTCCCCATATAACGCCATTTTACTTTTTTTTCTTCTTCTCACTTGGCCGCCCAAGGGGGGGGGGGGTTAAACCGCCGAAATATCCCCCCCCCCTAAATCCGCCCATGATTACACGGACACCCACACACATTGTGTAATTTCCATCTGGTTAAACCGATGGAATTCGACAGGAACATTAATCAGAAACACATTTAATATGAAATATTGTTTAATACAAAATAGCATTAGTAACTCTCGTAGGATTTTTTGTTTTAATTTTATTTTAAAAATATGCAATTAGATATGCAAATTTTCAATAATTGCTTACTATTCATAATTTTGGTAAGCTGTCCACTTGCTGGCAACTGCTATTATGACGACGACCAATGGAATGCCTGTATAAAAATGTAATAGACAGCATAGTTGAAAATAATAGCACATTAAAAGGGGGATAAGCACAGCGTTAAAACATGTTAAATGTTAACAGGGTGGGAGAAAACCAGAATAATAGCCTTTAGTTTTAATATTTTTTTAATGATTTAACGTTCAGAAGCAACAAATAAAAATGAATAACAAAGCTGTAGCAATGTTATTAAGTGGCCAGAATTCCCTCCCAAAACTGGGGAACCAGATTTATAATATAGATGAATAACCCCTCCCCCTATTACGTTATCTACTAATGATCATCAGCAGATTTAACCCTTGTCTATTCAATGATACTTTCTCTTTTTTATATCGTGTTAGGAAATAAAGGAATATCACGGTGTTCCCTTACTTTTTAGTACATGTGAGTTTAAATAAGGTACGCTAATGGCATATGTTGCGGCCTCTTGAGGAATGACAGGCATTTCACGGTGCCAACCATCTGTAACATCAATTCATGTAAATATTCAAGTAAAAAGTACTATGGAGAAAGTAAAGATGAGGGAACATGGATGGTTGTCAACAAAATAGTTTAATAGCACAACAGTGATGTCGATCATTGGAAATGAGAAACCGAGAGTTCACTTTTGAGGTTTTTCTTCTGAGATTTATAAATGATAATCGATATGTTCACGAAATAATTTTATATTAAAATGTTTGTACTTTTAAATCCAGCAACTTACCCCAACCAATCATAGAGCATTTTAGTAGAAACTTCGGTATGTATGAATTCAGAACCCTAACAAACATCATGTACATGTTGAAGGCTTCTACACCCATCCAAGCAAGCGATGCAAGGCAGAAGTAATGCAATAGTATAGCAACCACAGTACAGCTGATCCTCCAGGTTGGTCGGTCAATACCGATGACGAAAGTGACGTACAAAGCTAGCAGCGCGAAACTGAGATTAATAAGGATCTTCTGTGGCTGTTTCCTGCGCAGTTTCCTGTGAAATAAAGATAATACCAATGATGATGAAGAATATTTTTGACAAGATGCAACTTCTTGAAAGTGTTAATATAGTTTATTTTCAATGTGTATTTTGCAACTGTTTCACACTTTGTAGACATAAATTATTAATTCCTTGAAAAATTGTTTTTTCCCCAACTATTTATTAAGAAGAACTTTGTCTCAACGTTACAACAACTGCGGCTTCTTGGTAATCATCTTTCTAACTTTTACAGAAAAATCGAATACGACATCTTCTGGAAATTTTGTCAGTTATTTAGAAGCATCAAAATACAACGCTTCTTTTCAGATTAATTTCATATCGAATGTTCTGTAACATGGTAGCAATTAGTCTCTGTTTGTGATCTTTAGATATCGCATTATATTATATTTCTGTTCCTCTAATAGCCCCCATGTTTAGAATATGCATTGACATGTTTGATGAGGGTAGGGAGTTTGGAATCTTACCTAAAACCTAGCAGAACGCAGAGGGTTATGACGAGACAAATAATCGAAGCTATACAACCGATGCGACTGATTACATCAAGAGCTTTAGATATGATGCTTCCTTTGATATCCTAAGAAGAATATACATAATAAATACATATGGTATTAGTCTAATCTAGAAACGGACTCAATTTTACCGGCCCAGAGTGTTTTTCCCAATAACATCGAAAAGATATACAGTGCGTCCCAGAAAAAACGAAACCGAGAAGTATCGATGTTTTATCATAACTTAATCACAACCATAATTAATGAATGATACATATTTGGAAAGCTTAGAGTCTCCTCTTTCAGTTGATGCTACTCACGTGATGCATATTTCACGCATGAGTGATTAAAAGCAATTTGAAGGAAGGAAACCAAAAAGTAATTTGGCGGGCGGTATCTGAATTTCAAAGAAAAATTCATATTTCTAGAAAGTTCATTTTCTGCTCTTTCATATGATACCTCAATCAAGAAATATGAACCAGGAATAACAAAGTTCTGTTTGTTTAAAGTAGCCCTTACATTTTCATAATTTTAAGAAACGAATTCGTTTTCACTGGGTACCTGCCGTAGCAGAAAGCAGATTTGACAAAAGACTTAACTCCGTTTCGTTGACAATCAGCCATGCATGAAGACTCTCGTCTACGGCTGATTGTCAAAGAAACGGAGTTAAGTCTTTTGTTAATTTCGTTTATTGATACGGCAGGCACCCAGTGAAAACGAATTCGTTTAATAAAATTTTGGAAATGCAAGCACTACTTTAAACAAACAGAACTTTGTCATTCCTCGCTCATTTTTCCTGATTGAGGTGTCATATGAAAGGGCAAAAACTCAACT
Source organism: Strongylocentrotus droebachiensis (assembly GCA_035222895.1). NCBI lineage: Eukaryota > Metazoa > Echinodermata > Echinoidea > Camarodonta > Strongylocentrotidae > Strongylocentrotus > Strongylocentrotus droebachiensis. The sequence continues at coordinate 84,617 of JAVYIG010003881.1, forward strand.
TTCTAGAAATGTGAAATTTTCTTCGAAATTCAGATACCGCCCGCAAATGGATTTTTGGTTTCCTTCCTTCAAATTGCTTTTAATCACTCATGCGTGAAATATGCATCACGTGAGTAGCATCAACTGAAAGAGGAGACTCTAAGCTTTCCAAATATGTATCATTCATTAATTATAGTTGTGATTAAGTTATGATAGAACATCGATACTTCTCGGTTTCGTTTTTTCTGGGACGCACTGTATATAAAGTGTAACTTGTAGACCGTTAAAACGAGAGGATGAAACTATTCGATTATCTTTTAGTATAAAAAAAGCTTTCGCAATAGATCGCTTTTCATCTTCTAGATTCAGTGGTTTACCCAAACCATTAAACTCATGGCCACATTTCCCACTGGCCATGTTTAAATGAATAACTGCAATACATGGGTGGTTTTTACTATATTTGTATATATAAATAACATGTAATAGATATGTTGAAAAAGATTATGGATATATTCAAGAGAACACTGCTGATTTCCGACACTTTTACCATGCTATTTGGAATTATAATTGGGGGCCAGTCACCACGAAATGAGTCCAGTGTCGCATTAGCTCAATCGTAGTAATAGCGATGTATAGTGTGTATGTACTGAAATTTGACCCACCTACCACATTTAAGATTTTTCCAAAAATCTACTTATTATTTCTTTGTTTGTTGAAAGTTTCATTGAAATCGAATGATGGGAAGTGTGTTGTTGCTATGTTGTTGTTGACCAGACTATAACATGTTACGCATCATTAACTTTACACCTTATTATCTCAAAACTGGGTAATCCCATTGTTATAAAGTCCAATTAGGTTTTTGTTCATATTTCTGGATATAATTTATCAATTTTAATGTGTGACCCCTTAATTTAAAGCTTACTTAATGTAGATTCATATAATACTTAAAAACAGGAATAAAATTTTTGCGACACTGGACTCATTTTGTGGTGACAGGCCCCAATTATTGATGCAGCGTATGCATACCAGTAGAACGGCGAAACTCGTGAGATGAGAGCACCGGCAAGACACCATCCCTTCAAGAGCCATTTTCTCGGTTCTACACCCTTCGTCCGACCATTCTCCTAAGTCGATGTCCCAATACACACAACGTTGAGTCACCTCAGCATCATTTTCTTCTCTAATCAATGTCTGAGTTAAAGGTTGATATTTAACCAAAAAAAGGATTAATTTTTGCAAAGAATTTTCTAGGAACATTTTTGCTTTTGTTGGGTATTTTCTTATTATTTCATTTAATCAGTTTGCAATGAGAGAAACTTATAAAAGATTGGCATGGAGATTGAATATTTTGACCTCGGTAGTGCATCAATCTGTCTTCTCTTAATAGTGTTTGTAGATTCCATCCTTAACCCTTCTGTATTTCAAAATACGAAACGTATAATGATTGTATGATTATTTGTGTACATCTTGTCTATTGCTTTCTTTAGGAATGTATGTCGTGACACCATAGGCCTACCTGGTTCACAGGAAACACAAAGACAATTGATTCATTATCAGGGAGGTCTTTGATATCAATTCCCTCAATGGTCACAGTTAAGATAGGAGAAGCGACAACCGACACCGTCTTCGGTTGCTGATTCTGCTTGTCTCCAGACGATGGAGTACTGGATGAGGACGGCCTGTCACCCTGAAAAAGCTTGGGCGAGTTTAGTAGAAACACGCTGACGGATATTACCTGGTTAGTACCTGGAATGATTAACAAAAAATCATGTTATTTTATGATACATGATGTAAGTTAATATGGGGCCGTTAGTCTTAGACCGACTTGTCACTCGTGATTATCATATAAATATAATTTTCACACTTTGGGCTCGAAATTTTGTTTGATCGGTACCTGCATTCCCTTGCATTCCCTTCGCAGCATTGGTTCTTATCATAAATTATTTTGCATGTTTGCATTGGTCCGAATTTACTTTACAATTGCAATTTAACATTACTGTATTTTATACATAAATGTCAATAGTTAGAAGAGGAGGACCTACCAGATACTGAAGGGAGAATTGCTTCCGGCAGAGATACTGACGTTACACCTGCCGCGTTAGACGGAGATCCTTTATTGGCTGAAAAGTCTATGACGTCATCCATGGCTCCTCCTATCGCCGTCGTGAGGGGAAATTTTCTCCTGTCTACTTTGACAGCTGCCAGTACAATATTTGATCCACTACACAGAAATAAAATTAAAAAATGATGTTCATATAGATACTTTTGTCTAAAGAAAAATAACAGAAGATTGTTACAAGTCGTATAATAAAGAGGATCCTCCGCACGTAAGTCAAGATCACAATTTGTTAATAGTCTTTGGAAAAAATGAATTTCACCTGACCCTTACAAAAAGGGCCATTGTTGTATTAAAAATGTCAGGATAACGGACTTCCCCCCAAACCGCCAATAGCAATATCGTGCTAGTGCACGAGCAAAATACAAGCACCCGTTTCCACCGCCAATGATTTAAAATTGCCTTTGGAATCATCAGTGTCATTAAATATAGTAAGAACTTTGATACTCTAAGCGATATCATAAGACGAAGTAAAACGTTACAAATGTCCCAAATATATTGGTATTTGAGATGGGGGCACCTAAATGATTCGAATGTATTGTGCCCATGACTTTTTAGAACTAATAATGGCACTGTGGTTCATACAAACCTGTAGGTGAAGTTCTTGGTGGATGCCTTTTGAATGGCTTCAGTAAGTGTGGAGATTGTAGTCAATATGTTCTTTGTCTTTGAGACCTGCTGGGAGCTCGGTGTCTCGAAGGTACTCTCTGGGATGTTCAAGATGTTATCCACTGCTCCTATCACGCTCTCAGACACCTTTATCAATGATATTTTGTAGACATCGATTAAAATGACACTCCCATTTTTCAACATTTCTTATATTCATAACCAAGCTACCCCGGATGACTGAGCAACGGCCTTGTCTAAAAGTATTGTCAAAATCTTTTCGTACCAAAATAGGGTCAAAAGCCATTATGTATTTATTTCAGTCTGATAACAATTGCAGTCCTTTTTGACATTGGTTTAGTGAATATGAATAGAGAAGTGTGTAATGTCAAATCAATCTCTAATAAAAAATTATTATAAGCAAAGTTTATGATATTTTCTTTGTTATGATGACGCAACTGAGCTTTATTCGCAACCCTTGTTTGAAGTGAGCCATTTTACAGAGTCATTCAAAATGGACAAAGTATATTTGGGATGTTACCTTTTTAATCAAAGTCCACAACCAATTTCTTTGGTTGTTATCAACATTATGTTTTCTTATTTGCATTTACTAACATCTCTGAAATAAGGAAACTTTTGTGATTTATGTGCAGTTCGAGACAAATACATTATGCATGATAAATTGAGCAATGAACGATTGAGCAAAGAGATTGTCGATATCAGAACACAAGAAATAAGTATATCTAGGCTATTTACGAATGATTTATTGTTATCCTACGGGTTGAAACCATGTCCTTTGAAGGCTTACGTAAAGTATAACAGTTTAGACACTTAAAAGCTGAAGCACGAAGTAGAATCTAAATTTTGATAGGATTTAAGACATGCGTAAGGCTTGACCAGCATTCATTCCGTCATCCCGAACTTGGTAAAAGAAGATTTTGACGACACTTGTTAAAGGCCCTGGTGCTCAGTCGAACGTGGCAGAAAGTATGGAGAGGGTATCAATAAGCAAAAACAAAAATTAACTTTACCAGATTTCAAGGTCACATTTAAATTATGAGCTACCAAAGTTGAGTATACTGTTTAATACGTACTGCAGAATAAACTCGGCGTAGGCCCCCATCCCCTCCCCCATCGCCCATCGCTAAGCAAAAATTGATACGACATGTAGTGTCTGAAAGTCAGGCAGTCCTGCCAAAGTACATTCCATTATTCCATCTAGAGGACATTCCACCTGTCCGTTTTTCTTTTAATTTACAGATACTCACTGTTAAAAGGATTATATACCTGTACGATGGCTTCTTCCGTCAGGTTTTGGTTTGACGCAAATTCAACAATTGAACTTAGTTTGTCTGTGACAGACTGAAGATCTTCCACATCAAATTTGTTCGAATCCTCAGTCACGTTCGCCAGTTCAACTGACACGATGTCTAAATTGTCTACCGTGATAGTCTCCTGAAGATAAAATAAAATATCGAAAGGTTGACATCTAATTAAATCATTTTAGATCATCATGGCAAAGGGCGGATGGTAACATGCATCATTGAACTAGATCATTAAAAATATCTCTTACACTTAATTCGCCCTACAGATTTACAGCATTTAAAGCCAGGCCCGTAGCCAGCTAGTTTGAAGTTTTTTTTGGGGGGGACATACATGTAATCGATCGAGGTAAAAAAAAAAGGGGGGTCTAAAAAAGTTCAACTTATCAAATCCCCCCCCCCCGTGGCTACGTGCCTGTTTAAAGCACATTGATGTTATCTTGGTCAACGATGACAACTAGAAGGAATGTGTTTAAACAAAAAGGGAAAATGAATATACATATATTTAATTCATCAGTGGTAAAGGAAATAATCTTTTGGGGAAAGATAACCTTAAGAGTACATTTTTTTTCAATGAAAACCATTTATTCAGGGTATAGCCAGGACATAAATAAATAGACTATCGTAAATGGTATAATAGCAATCAGATAGTTCGCTGTGGTTAAAAAGAGTACTACCGTTAGTGTTTACATAGCGAACCTTGTGGTTGTTGATTGGTGGAAGTTTTAAAATATAAATTATGAAATTACATTGCCTGATCCGAAAATGCATTAGACCCAGTCTTTTTTCTCACAGTAGATTTATCCACAACTTACATTATGTATGTACTTACATTTAATATTTTATCTATAGCTCCTTTGACTGGTGACAGTGTTGTAGCTGTATAGTGGGCAATTGATCGCAAATATTAATAAACATGAGATGCACATATCAAAAGCGTGTCCAGGAAAAAAAACTTCAGTCGATTATAGGCCTACCATTATGTTGGCCATGGTAAATCTTGATTTGCGTGTTCCACAAAGTATAATAATTTTATATGACGACATGCCAAAGGCAGTGAACTGCCGTCACCTCCTGAATTCCACAGTTGCGAAAAAAATATAATGAAATGGAATGATTATATCTTATTTCTCATGCAAAACATAATACAATGAATAATTATATTACAAAGATATGCAATGAAACGACAAATATAATAGAAAAAGCACGAGAAAGGAGGAACTAACTAAAAGCAGAGTTTGTTGACATGTTAGTTCTTCAGATGCTGTTTTACAATATAACATGACCAAGGTGTATGCGACTGCGTCTCTAATATGCCTCTGCATTTATGCTTGTATAATATATATTTACAATAGTTTAGTTGACATCTGATGAATTTTGAAAATTCATCAAACTCATAAGAAATTTTCTGGGGTTTTAAACTTTCATGACCATGTGAGCTTTCACTTTTGATTTCTTCCCCCCCCCCCCCCCGACAACTACCCCCTAGGACAACTACCTCCTAGGACAACTAGCCCCTAGGACAATTACCCCGGACAACTATCTCCTGACAACTACCCCCAGACAACTACCCCCTACGACAACCATCCTCTAGGACAACTATCTCCCGGACAACTATCCAAGAGGGTTTTCTTTCCTTCCTCTTGTCTACAATCTTGAAACCCAGGAAGTCATTTTTCTTATTATCCAGAAAGGGCAAATGTTTACCTCTTAATTGATTCCGCACATAAATAGGAGGCTTTACCAATTTTGTTGGTCTTCTTAGCACCGCAAAAACCTCATTGCCCTTGTTTTTTTTATATCAGCAAATATATCAAACGGTCGCACGATAACAAAAGATCGTTTGCCGGGGAACACCTAGTAAATATTGAAGAAAAAAAGTAAATGAAGGGAGATATAGAGAGACGGGTAGTGTAAATGCGACAAGGCCACTGACCCGCTTTTGCATTTCATCCACATCCCTGCCCTGACTTGATAGAGGTCCATGCTTAGCCGCCCTTGCAACTACTAAGGTGACTCATTTCAAAATAGTGCGTTCTTTTGTTTTCGGCTTTATGTTGATTGGTAATAAAATGTAAATATATCTTTTCTATTTGCAGTTTAAAAGGAACGTCTACATAAGCTTTCAAAACTTATTTAAATCTCTCATTTTATTCACAATTTGTTGTTAGTCTACCTGTAGGCTGTAGCGGTCACCTTTCATCTCCTCATCAAGCCCCTGAAAGACCTTTAAGAAGGGTCGATTCACCGCACCAAGTACCAATGTACCAAACTTGTAAAGAGAATGGCTGAATAAAGAGTCATATCAATTCCTTTTGACCGAGTTTAGTCTGTGGGGTAGATGAAGTGAGACTCATCTGACTTCTGGTCCTTATTCGAAAGTTTTGAGGGCTAAACCGGACAGCAACATGTAAACTAACACCCATTTTTTGTTTGTAATCGAAGGTCTTCATGATAGGTTCATGGACAGTTTGAGAATATCACACCTACCCTCAAACCCAACGCACTCTTCGCATTCTCACATCATCCCACGTACGAATTCCATTAAATAATATACAATACAGCTAGATACAAGTACTCACTGTGGGTAGAGGCTGAAATCGAGGTCTGGCTAACCGTTGTTGGGTTTGAGGTGGTCGTCTCTCTAACTGTGGTCGGGTTTGCGGCGGTCGTTTGTCTAAATGTTGTTGGGTTTGGGGCGGTCGTTTGTCTAAATGTTGTCGGGTTTGACGTGGTCGTCTGTCTAACCGTTGTCGGGTTCGCGGCGCTCGTTTGTCTAAATGTTGTCGGGTTGGAGGTGGTCGTCTGTCTAACCGTGGTCGGGTTTGAGGTGGTCGTCTGTCTAACCGTGGTCGGGTTAGAGGTGGTCGTCTCTCTTACTGTGGTCGGGTTTGGGGTGGTCGTCTTTCTTACTGTGGTCGGGTTTGAGGTGGTCGTCTGTCTAACCGTGGTCGGGTTTGAGGTGGTCGTCTGTCTAACCGTGGTCGGGTTTGAGGTGGTCGTCTCTCTTACTGTGGTCGGGTTTGAGGTGGTCGTCTCTCTTACTGTTGTCGGGTTTGAGGTGGTCGTCTCTCTAACTGTGTTCGGGTTTGCGGCGGTTGTTTGTCTAAATGTTGTCGGGTTTGAGGCGGTCGTCTGTCTAACCGTTGTCGGGTTGGAGGTGGTCGTCTGTCTAACCGTGGTCGGGTTTGAGGTGGTCATCTGTCTAACCGTGGTCGGGTTTGAGGTGGTCGTCTGTCTAACCGTTGTCGGGTTGGAGGTGGTCGTCTGTCTAACCGTGGTCGGGTTTGAGGTGGTCATCTGTCTAACCGTGGTCGGGTTGGAGGTGGTCGTCTGTCTAACCGTGGTCGGGTTTGAGGTGGTCGTCTCTCTTACCGTGGTCGGGTTTGAGGTGGTCGTCTCTCTTACTGTGGTCGGGTTTGAGGTGGTCGTCTGTCTAACCGTGGTCGGGTTTGAGGTGGTCGTCTCTCTTACTGTGGTCGGGTTTGAGGTGGTCGTCTCTCTTACCGTTGTCGGGTTTGAGGTAGTCATCTCTCTTACCGTGGTCGGGTTTGAGGTAGTCGTCTGTCTAACCGTGGTCGGATTTGAGGTGATCCTCTGTGTAACCGTTGTTGGGTTTTGAGTGGATGTCTGTCTTACAGTTCTCGTCGTTGCAGTCGTTGAAGGCCTACGTGACACTGTACTTGCAGTCATCGTTTGAGTAGATATTTTCTGCAGTGGTTCCCTATTTGTTGTTTCGTAAATGGAGTACGAAAAGTAATCGCTGTAAGAGTCCGCTAAAACAAAGAAAATACTAAAGGTGAAAAGGCAAGTCAAATTATCATAACAACCGTTCCAGAGAGAAAAAATCAAATACTCTAATAAATAATGAATATTCAAGTACAATATTATTTCGGGTTGGAATATTTCAGGTTAAAGCATATTGATCTATCCTTTCACTTTTAAAAACGTGGACTTTCTATGACATCAAAACTTTATCCTACTTCTTATTCATAATTAATAAAAATAATAAAAATAATAATAATAATAATAATAATACTAATAATAATAATAATAATAATAATAATAATAACAATAATAATACTAATAAAAATAATAATAATAATAATAATAATAATAGTTTCGTAGTCGAGCGGTTTTAGCACTTTACTTGAAATTCGAAGGTCGTGGTTCGATCCCCGATACGGCACTAATGTCCTTTGGCAAAGCATTAATCTTCATTTGCCACACTCCACCCTGATGAGGTAAATGGGTACCTGGTTGGAATTAATTCCTTGAAATGCTGGAGCGCTGTAATGGTAACTAGGCTAAAGCCGGGGTAATAATTAATGCGCCTCGGAATAGCATTTCTAGATAAACATCGCCATAGATATGCCTATAATTATTATTATTATTGTATTGTATTGGTTTATTGAGATAAAAATCATTGGACATGCAGCTAAAAGCTGAAATTGTTCAATTTACAGAGTAAAAAGTACATGGCATAACATTGCATTTATAACACATTAAAATATATAGAACACTTAACAAATATTGTGTATATTTAAATATGATTTACAGTTTCATTGATGATATATAAATGTCATTCGTTTTACATGAGATAGAAAATTAACAATTTACAGGTTTATTGCAACAGTGATACGTAGGTGGGATAATATTTAGATGTTTATACAGATAAAAAAAGATAAAAGGTAAAATATTAAAGCCAAGTTTCAATATTGGTTAAACAAGGTGATGTTCCTGAATTAAGCGAAATTGGCAAATTAATATTACATCAGAGAGTATAAAGTGAAAAAACCTTGAATTAATTAAATATAGTGATGATAAAGATGTAATGTTGACATCAACAAAGATAAATATTTACAAGGTGATGGTCCTGAATTCAGCGAAATTGGCAAAATAATATTACATCAGAGAGTATAAAGTGAAGAAACCTTGAACGAATTAAATATAGTAATGATAAAGATGTATTGTTGACATCGACAAAGATAAATATTAACAAGTAAATAGGCTACTTCACATTGATTGAAAAATTCTCAAGTTCTGTTATTAATTGATATTGCACATAGAAGAAGAGATACGAAAGTAGCAATCAGTAGATGAAAATGCATGTGGGAATATAATCAAAACACATTTTTTGTAGACTCGATCTTTGTTAGTTTTAGTTCAAAGATTCAAGGTGAATTAAGCAGTCTAACAATAGTGGGTATCGTTGAGGAATAATACCGGAAAGTCCGACAGAGGGGGGTGTTGAGAAGATGTGAAGAGCGTAGTCGACGAGAGGACATATCACTACGTAAGGGAGGGAGAAGATCACGGTGCCGGGGAGATTTCAACAGACTACGAGCAAAGGAATCCAGTAGTTGTTCATGACGCTCCGACATACGACAGATGGAGAGGTGCTCTAGAGCATGGTCGTAAGAGACATACTGGTCCTTCATAATGATGCGGCAGACACGTTTCTGGATTTTCTCAATATCGTTGTACTGATTTGCAGTGATGCTTGGGGACCAAAGGGGAGATGAATACTCCAAGAGAGGACGTATGTAGGATGAGTATATGTTGACTAGGTCACAACTTGGGACGAATGCCTTTCGAAGACGACATATCATATATACTCGCTTTCACGCTCTTGATACCATATCACCAACTTGTTTGTCCCACTTGAGATTGGATTGTAAGTGCACGCCCAGTATTTTCTGGGATTCCGTTGTTTTCAGAGGCTCATCATTGAGACGCAAACAAGGAGTGTTGATGGTACGTTTCGTGAAGTTGACAGACATGGCATTGCTCTTGGTGGTATTGAATTTCATGTCATTGTCTTTACTCCATTTTTCTAATTCGTCAAGATAGTCCTGTAGTTTCGGTGGTGCCGATGTCGTGCGAATCTCGAGAAGGCTTAGGTCGTCAACATATTTCCAATGATGCTCGATATCATGTGCAGCATCATTCACCAGAGCTAGGAACATCAACGGGCCTAGTTTTGTTCCCTGCGGAACTCCGCACGTCAAATGCCTTTCCTCGGAGATACAAGAGCCAACTCTAACAGCCTGGGTGCGATCAGTTAAGAAGCTGGTCGCGGTCTGAAGAACTGCTTCATTGACACCATACGTGAAGAGTTTGTGAATCACTATATTGTGGTTGACACGATCGAAGGCTTTAGAAAAATCTATCGTGCAAAGGGACGCACAGTGGCCAGGCCTATCTAAGCCCTTGAGGATTGTATCCACTAAGCTCACCAAGTAGTGGGTTGTTGAACTGCCTTTAATGTTGCCAAACTGACGATTGTCAAGATGGGGTATGAGGTCTCTCATCAGGTACAGTGACATGAAACCTTCAAACACTCGTGAAAATATCGGAGTTATCGATATGGGTCTCAAATCGGAACAGCTTCTAACTGGGTAGGTTTTAGGTACCGGTGTTACAACGGAACATTTCCAACGCGATGGGAAAGAACCCGACTTTAGAATGGAATTGAAGATGGCAGATAACGGAGCAGAGATCTCTAGGGCGAATTATCTGGATAGCTTTAGATGGATTTAGCTTCTTCAGCGCTTGAAAGACCCTGAAGCGTTGAATGTCGGGTGGTGGTCTTCTGGCAGGTAGGTAGGCCGGGCTAGTCGTGGTATCAAGGACAGGTAGTTCAGAGCATATACCTGCAAAGAAAAGAAGTCGTTGATATGATTTGCCTGCTGAGAATGGCTCATGCCAAAGTCATCTGGAAAACTGTAGGAAGTACGTTTACTCAAACCAGCAAGAGAGCGTATTTGACGGTGCCAGGAGCTAGGATTTGAGTTCTTCATCGCTGCGATCTTTGAGCGATAGAACGTAGACTTCAGTTTCACAATTGCGCGCTGAATCTGGTTGCGAATACTCCTAAAAGAAGCCAAGTCACCCCTTTCAAAGGCTCGTTGTCTCTTCTGGATGTCAGTTTTTATCTTGTCATTGATCCACTGTTTGTCTTTCGCTGAACGGTTACGAACAACAAGAGGGAAATTTTGACGATATGCCTGATCTAGAACATTCTGAAGAGATCGGACCATGTCGTCAGGTGACTCCATATCATTCAGGTAGTTGAAGTCATAAGAAGTGATCCAACGACCAAAGGATCCGATGCCTGAGTCGCGCATGGGACGATAGCTAAATCTGGTCGTAAATGTAGGACGGGAAATCTCTGGAAACAGCAAAACTGTAGAGTGATCTGAACGTCCGATGGGGGCCGTTATCCGAGGTTCCTTGTAAAAATCTCCCCTGTCAGTGAAGATCATATCAAGTATCCGGTTTTGTCTAGTAGGCTGCTTGACAAGTTGATCGACATTGAGATGTCGCACAAACGGGGTTGTATCTAGATCATTGAAATCACCAAGGATCGTAATCGCAGCGTCAGAGAAAGAGTTACGAATATAGTCGCTCATATATGACGTGGTCGATGATCTCTTCCTTCATAGGTGTGTTAGGTGGTGCATAAACAACACAAATGAAGAGGTTTACAGAGTTCCGGACGTAACTGCGAAGACTTGCTTTAGCCCAGAGGATTTCAAGGTGTATGGGTGTAAGCTCTGCTCCAAAAGGTGTTGCATGGAGATCATTTCTAGCATACAGAGCTACACCTCCACCACGTTTATCAGCTCGGTCCTTGTGAAGAAAGTTGTATCCTTTCATTTCGTTGGCTTCCGCAGGGTTACTATCCGAAAACCATGTCTCAGTCACGGCTACTAAGTCAGCTTGATTGACCTGCACCGTTGCATAAAGTTCATCAAGTTTATTATTCATCGATCTAATGTTTGTTAGGAGGATCGATGGAAAGTGTTCTTTGCGTCTATCACTTCGAACCAACTGGATAACATTGCCTTTCCTTGAAGGAATTGGAAGATGTTTTCGCCTTGGTATTGTTTTAACGACAGTAATGTGTCTTCTCATGTGCGAACCGCCTCTCCTACCCCTCATGCGGCGGTGTTGATCATTACGTGCTATTCCTAATCGATCAATGTTTATCAACACTTCTTGGGGTAATTGAACTCTTAGACGTAGACACATTATTACGTAATAACATCAATTCAGTTGCACTGTAGCGTATCTCTTTGTGTTCTGTGGGCATTGTTGTTGTCAACACAAAAGATATTAGAAGTAGTCCACAAACTATGGCTAGAGATCCAGCTCGGCGTACGTAGTACGTGTACTTGGTATAGGCGTTCATATATGAACGCCGGTGCATGATGAACATTATTGTTCTAGTATAGCTCATGTCTGTCAAACTTGACACTCCTGGGGCTCTACAATTAATAACCCGGCTTATGCCTAGGTCACATATAAACCGGGCCCCGTACGATTTTCCCTACCCGGCGGCTTGCCGTGGATTTAGAGACCGAACGGGAACCTTCCGATTTTCTTTTCTACGGCATGTGTGGTCACATATTCTGCGGCGCCCGGGAGGTGCCCGGTGAAAATTGGTCGAGTGAAATGCAAGGCGCCCGTAAGGATGCCGGCCGGTAAGCTACGTGCTCCGTCCGATGAGCAGGTGCACCCGTGGCTCCCGGAAGGTGCCCTGCCGGGACCCGGCCGGGGTCCTCAAGGTGCCCTGCCGGGGACCGGCCGGGGTCCTTAAGGCGCCCGGCCGGGTCCCGTGCGGTGCACTGAACTATGTGTCCTCTGAAATCCGCACCTCAAGGTTCCCGTAAAGATTTTTCATGAGAATTGACCCCCAAAAATCGTGAGGGGCCCGTCCGGACACCGTCCGGAGCCCGCACGGGACCCGTAAGGTGCCCTGCGGGCACTTCACGGGCTCTCTACGACCTAACGGTCAGATAAAAACGCCGGGAGAATTGGGAGCAGCCGACTCAGCACCACGGCGCCCGTACGGCTTCAAAAACTGTCCCGGCGCCCGTAGGATCTTTACGGTAGCCGGCCGGACACCGGCCGAAAATTCCCCAAATGTCTGTTTTTACTCGCCGTACGGGCCCCGGAGTGTATATGTGAAAGCCCCATTAGCATGGCTGCCATTATGACGCATTTCAAGGAATTAATTCCTGCCAGGTTCCCATTTACCTAACCTGGGTCGAGTGTTAAAAATGTGGAATTTTTGTTTTAAGTCCAGTGATTTATCCACTCGAACCCGATACCTGTACTGTAATCAGGCTTTATGGGCATAGTTAGTCAAATAAATAGCAGGTGTAGACCAGAGAAGTGGAGACAAGATGGAGTGTGGTAAATTTTGAGAAGTCGAATCGATTTTTTTTTTTTTTTTTTTTTTTTTAATTGTAGGAATCGTTGGGTACAATCTACAACACACATTTTGATATCAGATTGATCATATTGACCTACGCCATGACATTCTCAATTATTCAGTTGAACTGAAATTGACCAAAATTCTAATGACAGTCTTCATCTTAATACTCACCAATTGATCCTGCACAAAGATTTAGGGGATCTGTTTGAATGAGAAGGTATCAAAAGAAATATCCCGGATATTGAGAATAAGTAATCGTCCTTTTCAAAATATATTTTATAACAGGAATGCTACTGAGCCTTTATATTAGAACATAATGTATATATCATCAACAATGTAATGCAATGATTAGTAATTTCAAAACAATAATGATATATTGTGTACCACCTGCATCCGACACATCATGTGTTCTTATCTCTTTTTACAAAGTGCCATGCATATCTCACTTTGATTCCGTTTGGAGGTGCACTGCTGGAAGTATTTACAGTAAAAAGTAATATAATATATTATTTTGAAATAGATGTTATGCGATGATTGATCAAAATTCCGTTTGAATAGCGTTCTAAGACATAACACATGGTCTCATAGAGCTTCACCATTTAATAAAAATATCATCACGTCCCCAAAACCATTCCAGCCCCTCCCCCCCCCCCCCCCCCCCCCCCCTTGTAAAAAAAAAGTGATCCCCTAAAAAGAAGAATATCTCACCGCTGCATTTGACTGCTGCGTATTTATTGCAAGTTGCGTTTGGTTCTTGCATGCAATATCGGATATCTGTCTCATTCCCGCCACACCAGGGGTTCTTCAACGTAGCGCTATTCGAAGACACTACAGATGGTGGGACGTCCCAGTCTAAGAGTTCCACCAATTGTAACCCGAGCATTTGGCAAACAATGGTTGCGTCCGCTACCGTGAAGATATCATCACATACAGGTCCCCAGGAACCGTGCTGATAAACCTCGACTCTACCTTCTGATTCACAGGTCCCTACGAGCCGTACTGAAGACGAATCACAGGGATATTGGGGATGTTCTCATATAGCACAATAAAATCAGTACACAGTGCGTTTCTTGAAAGAAAGGAAATCAACGTTTGACCAACAATATCTCTTTAAATGAAAATAAATAGTTCCATTATTTTACTTATTTCAAATGATATACAATATTGATAAAGTTTTGGATCATCGAACTAGAATAGCATTTAAAAGCAGCAATTTAGAAAGTGATTTTTTGGTACAAGAGAGTGATCGATATTTGTCAGCACAATGAGGGCCAATCATTAAGCCCTTAATTGCTCTAATTTCGTTTTTAGTCACATTACCCTGTTCGTCATAAAATATTTACTTTGGTTGCATGTACACGTGACCTTTATTACATGTCTTGTCATGAAGAGTGCATGGGCACATTGGGCCATTCACAAATACACTCATGTTTATATTATTTTACACGAAGAACAATATTTAGCAGATAAAAATTAAATTAAAGAAAAAATATATAATACTGACATTCATATTTATTCTCAATATTTTCTTCTTCGTATTAAAACTCTAGAGGCATATGTAAGCCTGTACATGGATTATACTCTACCTGCGTTTTGACAACGGAGTAGTGCTACTTTGTCGATACCACAAGCAATGTTTTGTCCAGCATCGTACATGCATTCTTCAATGCTGGCCTCACTACCGACACAAGTCAGACCGCCAATCGTAATAGAAGTAATGTCACTTGTTGGCACTCCTATTGAGGAGCGTCTTGACATCCCTGGATATCCGAGCATTCTGCAAATAACCTGGCCATCTTGGTCATCCCAGTCCTGGGCACAAACTAAACCCCAACCGGTCGTGTTGGTGTACATCTCTACATGTCCATATTGACGAAGAGAATAGCCGGACAACCGAACTGATACAGATGGGATGAACATCATATTAGAGAATTTAAGAATACCTTGTTAATATTATATGGGGTGCCTACAAATAATGCAATGATATCCTGATTGGCAAGATCTAAGAAAGTCCTCACCAGTCCTCAATGACATCCGGTATGTAATCGTATAGTAGTATCCTGTAATTTTAGAGGAAGCTACAAAGATATGATCATTTTGTTTAACATAGCAATCTCCAAATGCTATAAGGAAAGCGCGTTGAATAGCATCAGTGCACAATACGCATACATACTTGGTGCCTGAACATTTCGTAGCAACCTCCCAAATGGCTTATGCCGAAATGATGGGTAGCGTCGCGTTGACTTGGACGCGACCATTCATCAAAAGCCCCCCCCCCCCGGTTTGGCCGAAAGGGTGCGTTGACTAGTCTTCCACATCAGTCGTTTTTAATAGAATTTAAGGAATAGAAATATGAGTCGTTTAATTTCAAGTTCAAGTTCAAGTTCAGTTTATTCAAATAATCAAAAAAGAAACAGATTAAAAATTAAATAATTTTTTTTTTTACGTAGGGGGCTTTTCTCAAAAGGGTGCGTTGACTAGTGTTCTACATCAGTCATTTTAGCAGAATTTAAGGACTAGAAATTTTAGTCGTTTAAATTGAAATACCTAAAATAGAAACAAAAATATAATATTAAATAAAGCTTGTTTTTACGTAGTATTGCAGATCAGCCGTTTATAAGAATTAAATCAATTAATAAATTCAATAATTTTTTTTAAATGTCCAATAAAAATAATATACTATGAATAGAATTTTGTTGTTGATGTTAACTAGACATGCATAACAGTCTTTACAAATTAAATAACAAATAAATAAATAAATAACGGAGTAGGCCCACCGCCCCAGGAATGAACAGTAGTGTTCTATAAACACTGCTGAATTGGGCTATCCACCGATTTTTGTCTATGTACATGTATAAATATTTTACTTTGTATATTTTACTATGTATAATATTTGTATCTGATTTCGGAAATAAAAACAACAACAACAACAAAAAGCCGTAATACACCCTTTCTTCTTGGGCCGGATAAGCTGGGGGGGGGGGGCTTTCTGAATTCCATACATAGAAATAAATGGATATTATCTTTTTGTTTTTTTTAATAAATAAACAACTGATATGCAAGACTAGTTAAACACCTTTATTTGACATTTTTAAATATCAAAGTAAATTATTCGATTTTGTTTCTTCTTATTTATTTATTAAATTCTTATAAACGCCTGATGTGCAAGACTACGTACAAAACTAATTTTATTTAATTTCTAATCTGTTTCTATTTTTATTATTTGAATTTAAACGACTTAAATTTCTATTCCTTAAATTCTATTAAAAACGACTGATGTTGAAGACTAGTCAACGCACCCTTTCAGCCAAACCGGGGGGGGGGGGCTTTGGACGAATGGTCGTGTCCAAGTCAACGCGACGCGAGCTCCCACCCTTTCGGCATAAGCCCTTTCAAATTGAGGTCTTCTGTATTTCTTGATAACTTAGGATTAATAATTCAGGTTATTCATTTTACACAATCATTAAGATAATTTAGTTTTATGAAGGGAAATTGACTCTGTATCTAATAAACTAAACATTATATGTGAAAAACCTAAAAAGGATGTTGGGCATGTTAAACTATATTTTTTTTTATAGATCTTCTAAAAATAGATTTCATAAAATCAATCTTAAGTGCTGTTGAATAACTTTATTGTGTTCATCTAAAGTATTCATCGTCATAATGATTGACAAATAAATAAGTAGAAGAAGATAATAGTTGTTTTTTTTAAACATGGTGTTTTGAATACATATTCATTTACATTTTACAAATGATGTATCAATCTAAAATGTGCCAGTGTGGTTTTCCCACGGAATTATGAGTTAGAATGACTTCACAGACAGTTTGTCGCTAAGTGGAGAGGCGAAGAGTATACGGTTTGCACAATTATTGCACTCATAATAAAGCGTTCTCTTCATATCTCTGTAACATTTGCTGCAAAATGGTACGTTTTACAAACATGATCATAATAAGAACTCTGTAGTTTCAATGTATGTCTTTGTGAAGTTTCGGAGATAATATACTACTAACAAAATTACCTCCGAAATTTCACTGAGTTTGTTTAAAATTGCCAATCGACATATCGTTGCATTTTTTGTTGACACCAGTACCACGCATGTTTTAAAACCACATTAATTTACCCAGCATGGAAATGAGAAATTCACACATATATGCTAACGGTGGGGCCGTTGGGAATAAGAACCCAAAAGGGTAATGACATTTCACTAAATCAAAATGATTCAAATGAAATCCAAAATTGAATATATTAAGGGATTCCTTTCAACAAACATAATGAGGTTAGAACATGATATGAAATATACCCTCGTTTGCCGGAAAAGATTTCATCAATGCAATCACAAGTCTTCAGTTATGCAAATAGCAACATGGCCCTTCCTCCAAGTCAGTGGCAAAAGTCGATAAAAGGTGTTTTAATTTTTCGTATTATGTTTTATTTCTGGTGAACTGCTTTTCTGTACCTCCTCCTCCTCCCCTCCACTACCCCCCCCCCCCCCCCCGCCCCCCGCCCCACACGTCGGAAGCTTTGTGGAGCTGGTGATATAGGCATATAGGCCTTACTAATTATCCTGTTGTGGGTCATAATTTGTCCTCCTCCCCCCCCCCCCCCCTTCCAATCGAGTTTCGGAAGTGGCTGACAAGAAGATAAAAATTACTAATCAGAGCCTCTGTAGCACTATGATCTCAGATCCGCTACAAATTTCTTGATCTCAATATTAGTCCACATATTTTTGAAGTTCTCTTTCAATGAATGGTTGTCCACACGAAATAAGCGTAACTCACCGATATTGTTTGTGCAAACTACGCCAGCTGCCGTCGTGCATGAAGGATAATTTGTGAGTGACGTGCATTCGGAAAGTGTATGCTCCCTTCCACTGCAGATGTAACCATCATGAAGGACTTGCACGGAAATAGGATCAAAAGGGATGGAGGACACAACACGTTGAGTGAATGATTCAATCCCAATGAAGCCAAGCATACGACAAGCCACCTCAGCGCTCTGGAGATTCCAAGACTCACCGCATAGAAACCCCCTGCTCGAACCATCGTCTTTGAGAACGAAGCCTTCGCCCGGTGCATTACCATGAAGTAACGAGATGATCGGTCCTGCTTCTAGATTTTCTATGGTTAAGATTGAAGAATTTGTTATATTCCCAAAGTTAATTCATGTTTGGAAGAAGTCACAACTATTAATCTGTGGAGTTGTAGAACTAGTATGGAGAAAATGGATTCAGACAGATTGAGACATTTATACACTTGATAGAGGTGTCGTGGTCGAGTGGTTTCGTCGCCGGACTGACGATCACAAGGTCCGCGGTTTGAGTCCCGCCGCGGCACTAATGTCCTTTGGCAAAACATTGATCTACATTTGTCACACTCAACCCAGGTGATGTTAATGGGTACTGCTAGAGCTCCGTAATGGCAGCACAGCTAAAGCCGGGGTAATTAGTTTGGAAGCGCTTAGCGACTTATTTGTAATTCACACTATATAAAAGCTGAGTATTATTATTATTGATTAATGATATAACAAGCACTCTGAAATGAGAGCTTAGTGGATAAATGTTAGGAAATGTCAAAAATGGGTAAGGACATTATTATAATTATTTTGGTCAATCTGACCCATAGCACCCTTATAACGATGGTGGAGTAGTTTTTATGTGACACCAACCTGGTACTGGTCCTTCTCCATATAGTTCCATTCGTAGCATAGCCGCGGAATGAAATGTGATTGGTAGCAGACGCACATACCGGCATACTTTAACCGAGGGCAATGTGTTATACACCACCGTATTAGCATCCGTATTGCCCACGAAGACCTTAAAGAAATGCAAAGAAGATACGATACTATTTCGACATATCTGATAACAAACAAATAATTCTGATTTTGTATAAATAAATCTCTACATAAAACAACAATGTACACGACGGGTCGCTGGGGAAGGGGTATACGAGGATGCGAGATCGATTTATTCTCACTTAATGATAATAATTTGTTTACAACATACATACATACGTACATATAAAGATATATTCATATAGAGGGGGGAAAGAGGATAGGGCAGAGGCAGTAAAAAAAAGAGAGAAAATGTGAAGTGTTGGGACAGAAATACTAAATAAAAACATAAAATCTTTCTCCTGTCATTACTTCTTGTCAGTAATGAGTGTAAAAACATTGACAAAATTGTCATATTTGGTTGCGATTATTCTTGCTCGTTTTTTTTTTATACTTTGTTTTGTTTCCTACTTCTTAGGATACAGGATACTACCCTTTACGGTCAGAGGAAAAGACATTGACACCTACCTTATCGGCTACGGGCTGGTTGAGGGCGTCTTGTACTATATCGAACGTAATCCCGTCTATGCTGCATGCTACCTTAAAGCTTGTAACCCATTGGGCAACGTTCCAACGACCTTGTGTTGCGACTCCAGTGATACGATAAGTAGTGGACAGATCAACCTTGGAAAGACGAATAATTACATACACTTTTTTCAATATATCAAAATGAACTTGCAACATTAGGACAAAAACAATTAATCAATATAATTTTAATCGGCATTCTGTTTAAATTCCTATTCATTGAGGTTTTTGTCTGCCAATTAATAGGTACCGAGCGACGGGAGAAAAAGGCGGACCGATCTAAAGCCTCGGTCACAAATGCCATTACGAAACTGCTACGAACGCCGTACGAACGATTTCCAGACAATGGAAATTCGGGAAGACAACGGAAAAACAGGGAGATTCGTACGAAATTATCGTTCGTACGAACCTTTGTGGCCGTAGCATTACCTGGATCCATGATGGTTGAGTGGTAGTACCTCCAAACCAGGCTGACTCTATGTTCAGGCGTGCTCTCTCGGGGCCATTACCCAGATTTACATTAGATGCTGTCAGGCTTGAATCTTGGATGGCTCCACTTTCCATACCCAGAGCGACACCGGGAGGAGGAACATTCTGCAACGCTCCTGTTGATAGAATTTGATATCTGATATTTGAAAGCTAACCGATCTATTCCGAAGCATTGAAAACTAAAGAACGGGACTACTTCACTAAATAATAAATTAATTAAAGGTAATGATATGTCCGAAATGTCAGCTGCAGAACGTATTAACATGTATGTGCACCGCGCTATACTTCAAATATATACAGATGCTTGAAGGTAACACAAAGTTTTGGGAAATTTTGAAAATTAGGTGGATGGTAATTCTTTAGAACTTTGATATATTTGGATGCCCCTGTGGATGTATTATAAGCACTAGAAAATTTAGGACCTAAAACACTTCTGCTTTCGAGAAAAATTGAATATAAAAATGTACCGTTGCGCGTGACGTTGACTTGGACGCGACCATTCGTCCAAAGCCCCCCCCCCCCCCCCGGTAAATTTTGATAAATTTTAAATGGCGCCTACTGCCGTACAATGATAGCTGCGACCATGAAAATCTTAGAATATGTAGTTGTAATAGATAATATCCAAACGGGAATAGCAAATCGGTCGATTTTAGTTAAGAAACGATGTTTTAGAGCTTAATTAATATCTTGACCTTGAGAGGGAGCTATACAACATAAAGAGTTTATTATTTACAATTTCATAAGTTTAGACTCGATTTCAACGGCGACAACGATCACTGACTATTGTAGGATCGCATATGCTTCCAATATGTTCATTTGAACCAAATTCATGACCCCATACCAAAACTTTGTATCACCTTTACTAGCTTAACTAATAACGGGTGATGCTCAAATTAAGGTGCCTGTAAAATAGTAAATCTCACAAGCAGCGTGATAGTACCAAGTCTGATGTGTTTTATTTTCCGTATAACAAATTCAAATACATACAAAAATACAATTGACAAACATAATATGAATCAAGTATTAAAAAACGGCTAGAAAGCTCTATTTAAAGCCCTTATTAAAATGGCTCTGATCTTCCTAGAGGTTTTTTTCACTTCAGTTCAATCTTTATTTTGTGACTCTAAATAAAAGCAACTCAAATGGAATACATATACAACTGAGCATCATTAACAAAATGATTACAGAGCAATTAATAGACAAAAAAAACAATAAAAAGAGGGGGAACCTTTTAGTACCTTGACCCCAAAATTAATAATGCATACATAAATATAAAAAACAAACGGACAAATTAGGTCAACAAAATGCAATATATCAAATTTCACATCATGAATATAAACATAAAGGATGGGATTAATAACAACGTTTGAAAGAATTAAGAGTTGGGCTGATTTTTAGTGCACAAGGGAGATTGTTCATAAAACTAACGAAATAAAACAATATGTCTGAAAAAAAGATATTTCATCTTCAATATATTATATTCCATGCTACACCAAACTTTGATCAAAGTATCTAGGTTACATCATATATATTATGTTAAAGCCCCTGTTAAGCAAGCGCGTAGCCAGGATATTATTTTAGGGGGGCGGTAGTGAGCACGCAAAGCGTGTGAAGCGCGCTCCCTAGGGTGGTGGGTGCAGGGAGGGGGAAGTTGCTTTGAAGTTATTATAAGAGAACGAAGACGATTCGTTGTACCTTTCTCGACTCTTAATCCTTGTCTCAATTCAGTTTCTTTTGATGTTTTATTAAATTATTAGAGAAAGAAGACGATTCGTTGTACCGTTCTCGACCCTGAATCCTTGTCTGAATTCAGTTCCCCCCTCCCGCGCGAAGCACGGAAGCTTTGACGTTTCATAAATAATTAGAGTAAGAAAACGATTCGTTGTACCGGTCTCGACTCTTAATCCTTATCTGAATTCAGTTCCCGCAAATTCAGTTTCCGCGAAGTGCGGAAGCTTCGACGTTTCATTAAATTATTAGAGAAATAAGATGATTCGTTGTACCGTTCTCGACTCTTAATCCCTTTTCTTCCTACGTCCTCTTCCTTTCTTCTTCTTCTTTTTTTTTTTTTTTTTTTGTTTGGCCGGCGTTGTGGGGGCGACCGCCCCAACCGCCCCTGGCTACGCGCCTGCTGTTAAATATTGGGAGCACGAAATTCCCCAACAATTTGATGGCAACTTTTCACTGGAATTTATCATAATGTGAAAGAGGATGTGACTTGAGATATACTTCTGCAAAAATCCCCCCCCCCCTCCAAAAAAAAAAATCCTTGCAGTAGTTTGTTTTGACATCCTCTTTCACATTATAAAGGCTATTTAAGTGAAATTTTGCAGAAATCAATTTGTTGGGGCTCCCAACACTTTAGAAGGGCTTGAAGGTAAGATACGAGCCTCGAACCCAAGACATATCAATAACGTCCTTTTACCCGACACTATCCTACATATACTTACTCTACACGCAGGTGAAGCTTAAATAGGAACCTGATAGAAAGAAAATTATCTATGATGTAGCCCGTTATCGCGGCGACTAGGCTCAATTGGGGATATAACTATACATTGTATTAAAGAGATAGTTGAGTTTTTGTTTAGGACCAAAAATGCGTTCAAAGTACAAGGTTATTGCTCTTATTCTTATTTATGATATTGCTAGTGCCCTGTTAGAACCTAAAATTGCTTTTGAAGTTGATTTTAGACCCTAAAATGTGTGAATTTAGATTGAAAACGATCCTTCCCATCCAGATCCACTTTCAACATAATACAGTGACCGTTAATTAAATAATAATAACAATACACGGGCCGGCTGGTTGTGCATATAATCACCAACACAAAAAAGCCGACAAAAAGCCAATATTGGCATTGGCTGGAATACAACGTACGAGGCGCTATCTCGTTTTTCAACGGCTGGTTCTAAACAACAAAATACTTGTAGGGCACCACAAATATATGAAATGGTTATATTTATGAAGAATTCAGCCGTCTTGAACTAGATGTTAACATTTTCACAGAGACGAATTAGCTGCCGCTTTGATCGAGATATAAGGCAGTCATGTAATAATAATAATATTAATAATCAAGGATGTAGAAACAGTAGAAATGATTGTGCTGGCTGTTGTTCGTTACAACCCTGATACCATTAAATTAATGACAGCAATAGGCGCAGGCGAACAAACAACAAAATAACACGTCATCCATTAACTCGGATCGTATAGAGCAGCAAGAAAGGCGATTTTGACGGTCAAGAATCGTGAGGAAAAATGTGCAGATGAGAATTGTAAGAGTAATAAAAGTATCGATGGAGAATAGTAAGAACCAAGAGGCATTCACCGAACCTTACCATGAGACCAACAGGCTGGACTGGATGGTTATATTTACGACCAGGCCAAGTAAAATGTTTTGACGATGGCTTAGTTTGGTCGGTGAAAAGGATAGCGAGTAGAAGGAGCGAACTAGTCCTAACCAGAGGACTTGGGGTCAGTGTTTGATTAAAGCATGTGTATCCTAATATGCTTATCAACTAGGAGACCTACGCCCTTATGTCATAAATGACAGTAATGAGGATTAATGCCCCACAAAAGGGCACTAATATAGCACATCGACGAGGTTTTGATCATGGGGCCTCACAGTTACGAGGCCATTGCTTTGCCACTGAACCATGACTGTACGCAGCGGGGGGCTAGGGTAGGGGACAGTTCCCACAAATAATAAAGAAAAAAGAAAATACAATAAATTATCAATAATTCATTGAATTTTACCCCGGTCCCCAACATTAAAACAATCCTCTGTACGGCCATGCATTATGGCTCAAACCACGGGCACACTTTTTGAGGTTAAATTAACATCTATGAGCCAAACTTAGGTAAACAATGGCTACAAGTGATTTCAAATTGCTAAGAATAGTATCAGCAACACAATACAAGTGAAAAAATGCATTCAGTACGAACGGTGCGCGCAAAATTTTGAAAAGCTCAAAAAGATCTGAAACGTACCGAAATTGTTGTGACCTAAAGTTTACCCATGACCTCAAGCTTATGCAAACAAATATCATTCAAAATTAACAATGAATGGATGAAATATGGTCAATATTAGAAATTAACAAAATGGCGCCTAGATGACGTCACGCATCAGAAATATAACAAATCTTTTCGTTAGGATCAATGATCATGCATATGCCACATGCAATGAAAGTTTCATGGTCACTAACCATGCCATTTATGAGATTATATCCACAACACAAAATGTTACACAAAGAAATACAAAAAAAAGGCTGACAAAATCAGTAGGTGCTTCGCCACGCTTTGCGCCAGATGACCTAACAATGGTTATTGTTACTGTTATTTGATGATGGTTGTTATTTTACCTGACTGCTAAGAAAGCATAAATTCTTGAAAGTAAGCAACCAGACGGCTGGCTGCTTGAGGTCCTCTCCGAGGGACCTGGTAATGAGGATTAAAGCCTTACCAAAGGGCACTAGCGCATCGCCTTGGTTTCGAATCCGGGTCACCGGATTACGAGACCCACTGCTCTACCGACTGAACTATCGCGCTCCTCAATTCTTAGTGCTAGTGTTTTTATTGTTGTAATCACAATGGTTGTAAGATACAGATAACCAAACCATATTAACATTAACTGATTACGAGAAGTGTACGTCATTAATCTTGAAGCACACTAGAGATTATTCCTTGATGGGTTATCTGAGCCTAGGTCAATAAACGCTATAATTGAGTTGTTCTATTTTATTATACGCTTGGCATTTCTTTAAACCATCCAGGAGTTTATGAACGCAAGGCTAAGGCCTTTTTAAGTATTTGAACCAATGGCCAACACCATTTAGCAGACTAAATTATTATCACCAATCTGATAATCGTTTAATAAGAAACCATGTGCGTGTTGAGCAAACCTTACACACGATCCCACAGGTTGATTTCAAACAGCTACGGTACAGTTATAGGCATATAACTGGCACAGGTTTGTGCCTTAAAAGAGTAATAACCTCATCATCGAATTAGCCAAATCAGCATATCAAGTTATGAAGAAAACAAATTGGGCATGTCGATTATTTGAATAACAATTCGAAATGTTGATTAATAAAGAGTAAATATTAGTGTTCTTATAGTCATCATCAAGTTACTAGGCGTTGTGGAGTGCGCCTGTAATCCAGCTAACAGTGGAAGTTACAAACTTATTCAGCCGAGGACGCAGGTTCGAAACTGAGTCACGTCTTTCGGATGGTGACGTTTAAAGGTCGGTCCCCAGACGTAAATAATCATATCTGATTGATACACGTCTGTAAGAGCCCAACACACACACACACACACACGTCATCATCAAGTGGGCACTATGGCTCAGTGGTTGAGCAGCGGACTTGGAATCGGGTGGTCCCGGGTTCGAAACCATGTCAATGTGCTCGTGCCCATGCATTGGTAAGGCAGTAATCTTCATTACCAAGGCCCTCGAAGAAGAATTGAAACCGTCGTCGTCGGTCTCCCTGGCTGTTTATTTAAGAATGTACATGCTTTCTTAGCAGTCCGATAAAACAATCATCACCAAACAAACAAATGAGGCATATTCGGTGAAATTTGTATGAAGGAGGAATAAAATGACAAATGGAGTGTAATACAACCCCCAAACAATGAAATGAGGAAATGCGATGAATGTAGGAATTCATGCGTGCAGGGTCCATAAACGATGCCAATATCGTTGTTATCATTTCGTTAAGTTCCACAAAGTATCATATTACACTTACAGTGCGTCCCAGAAAAAACGAAACCGAGAATTATCGATGTTTTATCATAACTTAATCACATTTATAAATACTAAATGACACATATTTGGAAAGCTTAGATCCTCCTCTTTCATTTGATATTTGACGCATGAGTGATTGAAATGAATTTGAAGAGAGGAAACCAAAAAGTCATTTGGCGGACGGTATCTGAATTTCAAAGAGAAAATCACATTTCTAGAAAGTAGAGGTTCTGCCCTTTCATATGACACCTCAATCAGGAAAAATGAGCAAGGAATGACAAAGTTCTGTTTGTTCAAAGTAGTGCTTGCATTTCCATAATTTTATCAAACGAATTCGTTTTTACTGGGTGCCTGCCATAACAACATGCAGAATTGACAACAGACTTAACTCCGCTTCGTTGGCAATAAGCCATGCACTAATTCTTTCGTCTACGGCTGATTGTCAACGAAATGGAGTTAAGTCTTTTGTCAATTCTTTCATTTCTGGGACGCACTGTACATCTAGGTCCTTCATGATTGATAATGGTACATACAAAAACACTCTCCGTGATCTTTTGAACTCGACACTTCCTCAATCGACGCAGTTGTCAACATTAGCAAGTTTAAAGGGAGATATTATTTGGCATTTTACCACATGCAAGCAAGTTGTAACTGATAACTTAACACATAGTGAAAACCGGTTTCACCATTATCTTTAAAAGTGTACGTAGTGTTATTAATTAATAAAAATTGAAATTTTATAAATTCAAAATATACAATCCATTTGCTTCAATGAAGAACAAGTAACCGTGCATGACTTCATAACCCACTGATGAACTATCCTCAAAATGTCTTTTTTTTTAAAGGATTTCCCCGCCAATTTCGCAATGTTTTTTTTTCAGTCCATTTGATGGAACATTCTTTCAGTTTATCGCATGCACCATTTGAAGGTAGAGGCTATCATTCAATTAAGCGTCAGAAATTCATTCCGTCTATAGGCACGTGTGCGAAGATTCACTCAAATTCGTCAGAAATGGCTGAAAGGTGATCCCGGGCATTCAGATTCGCGAATCGGCAGTCAATTCTTAATATGATCATTCGAATTAACATGTATGTTGTTTATGTAGACCCCACCTTTTTTGTTTTAATTTCCCGAAAATCTAATGAATTTTAAAAAGGCCTATATTCTTTACCATTGTCCTTATTGGAGAAACTGTCTGGTGCTACAATGAAATATTATTATCATTACTACTATCGTCATCATCATTATCAGTATTATTATTGTTATTATATATTATTATATATCATTACATAAAAATAACTATCACTACTATTATTATTATTATTACCATCGTCATCATTATTGTCAGAAGATAAAGCGATCGCATCCTACATTCTCCCCTTGATCGATTGCCCATTTTCCTTCTCCATCGTCCGTTATCTATCTAGTAAGACCCCCCCCCCCCCCCCACTCCATGACAACCATGGGCGTAGATCTGTAATTGATACATATTGTTCAGGGGGGATGATCTATTCATTCACCCCCCCCCCCCCCCTGAACAATAGGTATTACGTAAGGATTCACGCCCATGATGACAACAGTACCCCCCCCCCCCTCTCCCTCCTCAATATACAATCCCACGTTACGCCACTGTCTTCTCTCCCCAGCATCCGCATTTATAAGGAACCATCTGCGCTGTTATTGTGCACGAGCCTTCAAGGTCCCAGTTGTATGTTAATTAATTCCCCTTTCGTCAGACATAACAGTGGAATTGATAATGATACAAACAATACAAGGAAGAGTTCTTAAGCGAAAAAGTATAATTTAATTGGATAGTAAACAAGGTATAAGGTGAGGCAAATATCGTGATGGAGGTAACCAGGATTATTTTTGCTTAACTTGGCGCTTGGATTCATTTCTGCCCATTGTATATATAACGGCATAAACGTTTGTAAATTTGATATTATATATCATATACATTTGGAACCGAATTGGAGGTAATTATCAGCAATTGATATCTAATTACTAAAGGGGTCGTTGTCCGGGGGTACTTGTCTGGGGTTGTTGTCCAGGGGTTAATTGTCCTGGGGGTAGTTGTCCTAGAGGGTGGTTGCCCTATGGGGTAATTGTTCTAGGGGGTAGATGTCCTAGGGGGTAGTTGATTGGGGGTGGTTATCCGGGGGATGGATGCCCATAGGGGGGATGTCCTAGAAGTGTGTTTCACATGACGAATAATACAACCATGCTCAAAGCTGTAACAAAAACTGGGTTAACAGTAAGTTTTTATAATATTATTACAAGACATTTTCTTCCACACCTGCTTTTCAAAGTTGAGTTTTAAACTTTCGAATTATCTCTTTTTCTCTGTCTACCTCGTCACCCCCCCCCCCCCACTTCTCTCTCTCTCTCCCTCTCTCTCTCTTTCTATCTCTCTATTTTTCACTCTCTCTCTCTCTCTCATTCTCTCTCTCTCTCTCACACACTCTCTTTCACTCTCTCTCTTTCTCACACACACTCTCTCTCTCTCTCTCTCTCTCTTTCTCTCTTGCTCACTCTATCTCTATCTTTTCCATCCTCCTCCTCACTCTATCAATCTCTTTTCCCCTCTCCATCTTCTTCTGACCATCAAACTCGATTATCTTATTTCAGTTCTATAAGGCTCTACTGTTCCTATTGTAACTACCATTTCAACGTGTTCCAAATCTGTATTTTCTCTGCGAACTCAAACACTACATTGGTGTCAATTATGACATTCATATATATCACGAGTATGTTTTTATCATAGCGCCTGTACACAAAGGCACTCTTTAAAAAACTTTTTTAAATTCAATCCCAAGTGAGTTCCATGCAGCTTTGTCTAAATAAACCTGGGGGTCATCCGAAATGTCATAACTATACATTACTTTCAATAAATTGTTAAAAAAAGGGCGATTTTCCTGGTGATCTTGCAAACGACAATCCAGCTTCCTTGGAAATGTCACGGACAAAATGCTATAAAATCATAAACAAAGAAACGCGTGAGACGACGTGACAAGATCCCCATTATTAAAATAGTTGGGGTGTTAAATAAACAAAATCCGTGATTTCATGAGATCAAATCTACGGTGTGGACCCATAACTACTATTCAGGGAGCATGCTTAAAATCTCGAATAAGTGGTTTATCGTTTAAGTCTAAACTGAGATCGATATTTTAGTAATCTTGGTGTGTGCTACAGAGTAAAAACTCCGTTGAATCAATGCATAGAAAATAAATGATATACTTTATTGGTAGGTCCACCTTTGAATTATCTTTTGTAAATATAGTCGAGTCTCACAGACTCACAGGTAACAACCCCTCAAAGAAAAGAGGCAAACTGTGTAGATCAGTATAAATGATTGAAAATATTTTGTTAATATAAACAAATTACACATCAGAAAAAAAAAGTTCCGAGGCATAATTGATCATCAGGTGACAACTTTCCATTGTTACGTTCTCACAGTTCCTTGGCACACAAATAAAGTCTCTAAATATTTTGTTGGCTTCAAACTTGCATTTGAAGAATACGCATGATGCACTGAAAACAATATTACTTTGAAAAGAGCTGAGAAAGCAATCACGAGTTGCCTTTGAACGCGCATTTATCGATTTACTTACCCCTTTGGCATAGACAAAGCGACAGAAATAAAATACGGCCTACATTGAAATGTTTGACTTGAATCATCATCTGTTCTGCTTTTCAATTCTATCAACAATCAATGATGAATCTTCAGATTACAGTAAGAATGACAATCCAACGAAGTTCGCATCATTGGACGAAAATAGTAGAATGACATGCATTCGCTAAACCAGATTGTTGGAAAGTGGAAATGAAAAAAACATATTCCTGGCATGCGTATTCATTGTCGCTAATAATGATGAGGAAGAGCGGTATTCATGGGGAAATCCCTCCAGCTATATTGGCCTTCAATTTCCAAGCAATGTGGGGCTATTCTCAGTCGATTTACTCTAGGGGCGTCGATAGACCATTTGACTTGGATGGGGCGGACCAAACGTGCAGATTTAAGTGGCACAGCCATACCCCCACCCCCCCCCCCCCCCCACACACACACACCCTACTTTGCATAGCTATGGGATGTCACGGGGGGCAACAATTGCAACCAAAAACAGGGGAAAGGTGAGAGCAAGGGAGAAAATTAGGAAAAAGAAATAGAACGTGAGTCAGTAATGATTCAAATAGATTGCTCAAAAATGCTCTTCAAATACTACATTTATTAGGTGAATCAGTAATGTAGAGACAACATGTTAAGTCTTAAATGAAATATGTTATAAGAGGTGTACACGATTATCGAAATGCTTGAAGGTAAAGGCCAGTATTGGAAACGCCCCAATTTCAAAAAATGAAATGTATGCTCTTATTACCAATCATGTGAAAGAATATGTTTTGACTAATACATGATGATACAAATTTTGCCGGGAAACCGCCTACTAATTCATATATTTGGTAAATTAGTTTATCTATTGGTGTGTGCGAGATAAACTCACGTGTCGCGCACGTGTGCGTAGTCCCATATACATCTTTCTGTGTACAGTGCTTGTAACTTTACGAAGACTGGGCCAAATTTCTTATCATTTTGATGATTCCAGAACCTTGCAGTACACACCAATAATACCAATGATCAACCTTTTCTGATCGATTACACAACGTTTCTTTCACAATGCAATCGCATGACCATAACTGGTCTTTATCTTTAAAGGTGATTAGATCTGCGTCCTTGATGTAGTGTGCAGCAAAAAAGAAAATAAATATGGTAAACAGAGACAGTGACAGTTTCATTTTACAACCGGGTGCCACATAGAGAAAATTTTAGTTAAATTAAAGATATATTTTGGAATAACGTTAACATAATGGAAATAATGTATCAGAGACCGCAAATTGCCCGAATATTTATCATTTTGGGTACTTTGACGAGGAAATAACATTTCAGAGATAATAAATTGTCTGTTTCCTCGCTCGCAAAATTTAGAAACGGGATAGTTTCAGGCTGCGAGGTCCATGAATATTCCCCCAAAAAATTATGATGATATGACAATGTTCGGGCACCTTCCTGCCCTAATGTCGTCATGACTCGGGCAGCATATAACCCTATTTATTGTATTTCTATATCTACATTGAAATTATACCACATAATAATTGTCCTTTTTTTTCTTCTCGTTTGCTTCACTTCTCGCAGAGTTTATGAACCAGGATATTTTCAAACAACGAGATGGCCTATATATAATTTTACATTTCATCTAGTGAATGAAAAATAAAAAATATACGATAATAACATTGCATTTTGTTTTGCTCGCTCGTAAAATATATCTTGGATCCGGATAGTATTTTTTGCTGGCAAGCGGCCCTCACGGCTCTCATTCGAAAATGTGCCCGTACATCCATGTGTACGAGGGATGAAAAACAATTCCTTTTTGATGAATTTTGGATGGGGGTGACACAAACTTTTTAATTCCTAAAAGGGTGCCGTAACTATAACTATAGCCCCCCCCCCCCCCCCCGCATCAGCCATGCTTTATTCGTATCATTTTTGTGACTTAACATAACAATTTGATAGAATTAGTTACACTCTTTCTTACACCGAAAGAAATCAATTAATATTGCCGAGACGTCTTGGTCTAGTCGTCAGCCGTCATTGGATTACAAGATACTTATAAGGACGTTACATTATCAATGTAATAGTTCATTAAATGCGTTATCAAAGCTGTATAGTCATGGTACTAACCATACATCCCCAAGGTAAACCTTTATTAATATACACTTTCAAGTGCCCCCCCCCCCCCCCCTCATTCCCTTTACCAGGGCTGCTTCCTTGACTTCCCTATAAATTTCCCGTTCTCATAATCTGTATTATTACTTTATAATCTTAATAGGGAAATGATCAATGTCAGCGGAAGAAACGGAGGATATATTTAACGAAATTCATGATATGGTGAATCGGCGTTTCAATGTACAGGCTTTCATGGCTTGGTTTCACTTAGAGCCAAATGATATTAATATACCGGTTTTCGAGACTGGTATTTCATTAGCCAAAGTAAACGGTACCATTCATTATATTATGTTTAATAACATTTTATTCTTTACGATATGATTATGTTTTTTATTACCTCATTCTGTTATTTATTAGGGCTAAACGTGTTTGTAGCATTATAATAATTGTTTACTTGTGAGCATACAAATAATGAGAACATCTTTTTCAGTTGTGGTTGTTATATAAGAAAAAAACATTAATGTAGTAAGAATTGACAGTGGGTATTGGACAACATTTGGTGGAGCAGAGAGAAGGAGGGAGTTAAATAGAGAGTTAAAATTTAGATTGGAAATAACAAAGAACTGAGCGCAAATGTGATGATTTAATTTTGATTTAAAATTAATAAAGAGAAACGAGAAATGTGCACACGTATACACGACGTATAAATATATTTGATATCATTCAAAATAATCTAAATAATTTAGTGCTCAATGTGACTGCACTGAGTTTACCTCTAACCACAACCCTTCATAATCTTCATCTGCCGCTCTTCTCCAAGGTATTCTGAAGGTTCATTTATTTTCCGAATATTCGCATATCGATAAATGGTAGGCCCTACACCGTTCATTTCACAATTGTACTATTCATTATCATTTATCTTATTTGTCATCATTAGTATCATTATGATAATTATTATCATTATTGTGATTATTATCATTTTTTTCATTATTGTTATTATTAATATTATCAACATATTTATTAATATGATCGTTATTATTATTATCATCATTACTATTATCATTAATATCATTATCGTCATCGTCATAAGTATCATTATCTTCGTGTCATCTTCATCATTCTCCTTTTTTTTTTAATTGAAGACACGCATATTTGAATTCGGCCGGATCTTTTTTATGGATGTTATACAATACATATATTGTTTTGTCAACACACTTTCACACCTTTCTCTTCTTTGTGTTTCATTTTTCCTCTTTTGGGGGATATAACTGTAATCAATTTGTATTATTGCCTATTTTGTTTTATAGGGTATACACCAACACAATGAAAGGAAGTGGGTACACAGTTCCCCAAAACTATTTCCCTTGAATAATGGCAACATCTCAGTTGCAGCCCACGAGGTCGACAATATCGGCATCATAAGCCTTCTGAAAAGATTGCCGAGGTTACACGGACCGACAGCCCATTAGACTGACCTATCGGTCTCCATGGCCTTATGACAACCTTTCTGAGGCCGGAACTTTGTGGGTTCACAAGCTATCGGTGAACCCGGATATCCCTAACAATGTCATTTTACCTTTTTCGTTAATACTGATCCAAATATAAATTGTATTTCAATAGGACGACGTGGCCAAGAATATAAGGAAGAAAGAAAAACATTGTGTTTGCCAAATCACTCTTGGCATCGAAACCCTTGTGCAGGAAATAGATAAAAGTATTCGGTACTTCCTGGGGGAAGCAATGCAATTTTATCCATGCTTAGTTTCACTTAGTAGAAGAAAAGTACAGACATTGACACTTGACGATAACCTTCATGAAATTATGATATAGTGTTGTCGTTGCTTATGTACATAATTATGAGGGGGCAGATATTAATAGTAAGCAAATATTAATCGACTACGAGGGTAATGGTGCAAACTATCATCGCCGAGGTGATCTCGGGGCTACTATCATCCCAAGCCGCAAAGCGAGGGATAATGTACTAGCCCCGAGATCACCGAGGCGATGATAATTTGTATCCATTGCCCGAGTAAAGGAGGTTAATATTGTTTTATATCCCACATCGGTAATAAGGTCTATTTAAAGTGATTTTTATATAATAATAAGAACTGTTTTATATCCCACATCGGTAATAAGGTCTATTTAAAGTGATTTTTATATAATAATAGGAACTGATTCTGCAGACAGTTTAGCTTCAGGTAGATTTTACAAAGCGCAAAAGGCACACATGTAATACAGTCGATGGTGCAAACTATCATCGCCGAGGTGTCTCGGGGCTACTATCATCCCGAGCCGCAAAGCGAGGGATAATGTACTAGCCCCGAGATCACCGAGGCGATGATAATTTGTATCCATTGCCCGAGTAAAGTAGGTTAATATTGTTTTATATCCCACATCGGTAATAAGGTCTATTTAAAGAGATTTGTATATAATAATAAGAACTGATTCTGCAGACAGTTTAGCTTCAGGTAGATTTTACAAAGCGCAACATGCACACATGTAATACGTAACAGTCGATGCGCGCTCATTTGACATTGACATTGACTTTAGCATTTCGCGTAACCTACTTTGCTATGCGTATTCAATGGGCAAGGGTGGGCAAGTAGGGTAGCAGCAAAAAATTACATTACAAACGTACTATCTCAGGTAGATAGTACTTATCTATATTTTATCATGTGACCTCGTTTAGACCAATCAGATTGCAAGATTCTTAGTATGCGAGATATAAACAGTTATGTATAGTTTGTTTTTTTACCATCTTACCTACTGGACTGACGCTCTCGCATGCCAACCCACTTACTTTTGAATTCACCAGTTTACGGTTATTAGCGCCATTTTAATTTACGAGTTAACAAACCATGACCTCTAGAGTCTAGAGGTCAGTGGTTTATGCGTAAATTAAGATTGCGCCCATGCAAATTATTATGACATCACTGCATGCGCGCTGCGTTGTGCGCGCACATCATCATTTGCATGGGCGCAATCTTAATTTACGCATATACCACTGACCTCTAGAGGTCATTTGGTTTTTTAACTAGTAAATTAAAATGGCGCCATGTCTGCGCATGCGCACTGTTGCAACCGTAAACTGGTGTATTGAGTACTTTGCTCATTGTGATCTTAGCACTCTCCGAAACATACGATTTAAATACGATCCTTTTTTTCGAAGAATTTGCAGATAGCATCCGAAATAAACATTTAAACTGTTAACATCTTAATGATCGATGATTTGAATGGTCATAATTATGAATAATGAAATTAAAATGTCAATGAATTTCAAGCTTCCTTGAAGGAAGTGACGTCATACCAGTACTAATATGAGTGCCATTTCTTCAAAAATCAGATCGTAGGAAAATCGTATAGGACAAGGTAAATCACGACGAGAATACCAGAAGACGAGACGAGAAGACAATAAATCGAGTCAGGAAGACAAGGAGTCGAGAAGATAAAAAGACGAGATCCTAGATTCTCGTCAAATTGATTTGATCCGTTGAAAAATTAGTAGCTGACGTTATATTGGCGACCACTTTTGGTCAATTAATCTAGGTTGTGTTCCTCTGATCAACCAATTTATACATGCTTTAAGTCAATCTCCACCAAAGTTCATAGAACAAAATGATTAGTTACTCACCTATTTGACAAAACGGAACTAAAAATATAAGAATACAGGGCCACGAAATAAATCGTTCACGATCCATCTTCCTTTTTCCCCGCCCCAAAATCCTCTGTACAAACTGTCAGTGATGATGTCGAAAATGAGAGAATTTAATGCCACAGCCACTGGTTTTAAGACAATGATTGGTATCACAGTGGAATAGGTCAAGGCGGTAAACAAACGCACGCCCATATGAATATGAGGATTTAGTCACAACTATACGTACACGCATTTCCTAAAAAAGGGGAATAGATGATGCAAAGGGAAAGAAAGAATAAGGGCTGCCTGGCTTAAATCAAAGTTCCTCATTGCTGCCCTCCCTTTACGATATTAAGAAAATCATATATATATAAACACTGTTGGTTACAATGGTGGAATAATTTGTTTTTACCCCCGATTCATGGAATGATTGTGACGATGATGTATTCATAATAGATCTAGATAATGGTATACATTCTCAGATTTTATTGAATAATAATTTGGAGGTGTTTGTTTTGCGTTCAAACCTGCAATTCAAATTCATGTCATACCTCATATCACAACACAGGAAATATTTCATTTAGTCAATTTACAAATCTGATTACAGGAATGGATAAACTGGTTCTGTTTAAACTTCAGATAAAAAAGCACGTAGATACCAAGTCAATGAAACCCAGTTACTTGTCATCACGAAGTGACTGTGATATTGATGATGCACCTGAAGTATTGAATACTATCGATCCTTTTTTCTACAATCAAGTAAGGAAATCAATCGTAAATATGAGGTCAAGACGATTTTAATAACAAGGTACACAGTACATGTCAAAATCACCAAAGCTCAATATGCAATTAAAAATAAATATAAACAGTACAAATAGCGTAAAGAGATTTCGTAAATTTGTGGAGACTTGACTGAATAAGTTGTTAAATGTTGATATCTGTGTTTGATGATTATCAGAAGAATGAATAAACAGCCATTGTTATAATGGCTTTGAAATATTTGACGTCATCAGGATATATGACCAAATACCACTGTTTATAAACAATAATGGAGTACATTTTAGTACAACACTGCAGTCTATGGGGTAAAACAGTCTCGCATTTCTAGTTATTTAGATGTTTCTTCCTTATGAAGCACATAATGCTGCTTTTGAGGTCCTTTTTTTAGGATTTAATTTTTGACACAATACTATCTTAGCTTCTGTATTATTTTTAGAGCAATGACGAAAATAAGCAGCTAGAACTGTGAAATCTTTGAAGCAGAAAGTCATGGGTCTGTACTTGTGTGTGTGCGCGCGCATTTGTGTGTGTGTACATTATGCCTAGAATTAGAAACAACAAGCCAAGCCAGAATAGAGATGTGTGTTCTATACTGCGCTCTGATTGGTCAATTGGATTTTAGCTATATTTGGAATGAACCCGATTCAGATTTAGCTCCTTTTGTGATATAGTGTTTTTGTTTTCATGCATGAAATCATTATTATTTTAAGACAAAATACGCAATTTTGATAAAATATGGATTTATCTCCTTTCGGAATAAAGCTCTTCATATGTATTTACATTTCAAAACTTTAGTATTCATACCTCTTTTTTTTTTTTTTGCGTTACTCAAGAATGCGCAGTTCTTTGTACAATCATTAACAGGACTCGAAACTGTCCTGCTAATGACCATGTCTACTTAATGACTCATTTTTAACAGGCTACAGGTGTCCTATGAATGACGCTGTATGGTGTATTTGTGTATGTATTAAAAATGCTTTAGAGTTAACATATCATATACCAGTGCCTTTTTTATCAATGTCTAAACCACCAATTTATCAGGATATCCTATTTGAGTTCCTCATTCGTCATTAGGAAAAAGGGAAAAGGGGTAAATAACATGTCACTGGTTTGGTGTTCAGGCTTCCGTGAATCTTTAAAGGCAATAAACGGAATTTACATGAATTAACCGGTTCACTACAACTTTCAAACACAATATGCTTACATTTCAAGTGTGTATAATACAGTGGGACTCAACAAAAAATAAGAAAACCCTCCTCCTTCAACCTGCAATATGTCAAGAACTGGTTAAAAGTAAAGAATGAAATTAGGAAACTAAATTAGAGAGATATATACATATATAGATACATATATACATACCCACACACGCGCACACGTAACCACTCAGCACACACACACACACAGAATTGGATACTTTTCATTCTTCAAGATTTTCATATAAACCTTAAATAAGATATAGTAAAATACATATCGAAAAAAGTAGAAGTAATACTCTACTTACACCAACAAAGATCAAACATTCACGCTTTGATTGGCATATTCATTTATCCGTTAGAAGGTCTGTTTAAGAAAATTGCAAACAAAATAGCAATTAGCCATTTCATGTGTACGATATTCTTGCTCACCAATAAAAACAAATAATGAGAAATAATGAGGGGGATTGAGCTCCCAATTTCAAATGTAGTCTCAGGACTAACATGAATTTGATTATCACGGTCAAGCTCCCTCTCCTTTCGGTTTCTTGTTCTTTCTTTGTTTCATTGGTTTAATTTGACTCTAGAAGATTTGACTCTACCGACATTTTAATAGCCAAATACCCCATTTTTACCCCCCCCCCCCCGAAAAAAAAAAAAAAAAAAAAAATCAGAGAACCATTTAATAATAAATGGATTTGCTCGCTCATGCATGAATAGTATGATTCCTATCGCATATGATTGTTAGGTGATACGTACGTAGACGTATCACCTTTTGATTTCGTCAAGATTTTTATTATTATTATTTATTTATTTATTTATTATTATTCTTCCTCGAATTTGTTCGCAGGATATCTCAAGACTGAATAAAGCCATTATCATGAAACTTGCCATGATGATAGATCTTAGTCTAACTTAGAACTGCGTGACTTTTTAGAGAGTCAAAGTTATCGTGACGTCATCCAGGCGCCATTTTGTGAAAATCAACTTATGATCATATCGTCATAACGAAAAGTAATTACTCATTCATATTTATCATGATTAAGATCAATATCCGTCCGGTCAATTTCAGGTCAATAAATGCGCGCAAAAATGCGCGTACGCGTAGGTGCGCGAGTTTACGCGCGCGTAAAATTTCAAATTGCTCAAAATCGTCCTAAATTTTTTTTGCATACGTTTTAGGCCATTTTAAGCATTTCATAAAAATTCGCGCAAAACACGCATTTTTGCACGTTTTCGTTCGTCATGGCCGAACGGAAAATAATTCCTCAGCAAAAACATTTGACAGAATATTCCTCATATTTGTCCGAACAATTTGATACCATGTTTATCTCTTCATCACTATTAATACCGGAATGAGCGTCCGTTCAAGATAACCGTCCGTACGCGCGATTTTTGCAATACATAGCATATATGGGCAAAAACGTGCCTATAACAAGTCCATTATAGCCCTTTGGAACGTTTGTTTACCGCCAACTTTTTTCAAATTAAGAACGAGTATGAGTCGGAGATGTGATTTCATATCTCATTTGGACATTAAGTACATCTTGACGTCATTAAAATGGCCTTGGGAGTCAAAATACGAATTTGCATATTATGACGTCAGCCTATTTACGAGAAATGATTTTTTTTCTCTACAAATATTGATCAATTTTCTTCTAAATTTTGATATGTTGTAGCCAAGAAAATTATCTACAAGATTAACGTACATTATTTATCATTTTGATGACCACATCATAGCGAAAATTTAAATTAAAGGCGACATGTCAGAATTTTCTTAGTTTTGCGTGTTAGGCGACTTTTTCTGAAATCCTGATTCTACAAATCTCTATTAAATACCTGAAGGTGGCGCTATACCACTCTTAATCATGGTCACCAGGGAATTTCAGTATAAACTTGTACATAACATCATAAGTTGTAATGATAAACTGTATCTTTTTGGATTAACACAGTCAAATGTATGTTCCTTTTGTAGAAAAGAGGTAGAAACATAACGTCTTATCTTCTTTGAATGTTCTGAAGGGTCCAGAATATGGAATGAGGTGGAAAACAATTTAAAGATGTTTCAGTTTCTTAATATGCAATGGATTGATGTGTTACTTGGTTTCATGTTCTGCCCCTCTCCCTTTTTTTGGTCTGTCTCTGCATCTATCTATATCTCTCTCTCTAC
Organism: Strongylocentrotus droebachiensis; assembly: GCA_035222895.1. Taxonomy (NCBI): domain Eukaryota; kingdom Metazoa; phylum Echinodermata; class Echinoidea; order Camarodonta; family Strongylocentrotidae; genus Strongylocentrotus; species Strongylocentrotus droebachiensis. Next base: position 123,951 of record JAVYIG010003881.1, read on the forward strand.
TCTTTCACCCTCTCCCCCTCTCTCTCTCTCTCTATTGCCTTGCCTCCCTCTTATTCTATTGCTCTGTCTCCCTCTGCCCTACACAGTTGAAACTTGACTCATGGATAGACCATAAATGGGAGAAGTATTTTATAACGAAAGATGAAATCGTGAAAATGCGTTCTTCATTATATTACACATGAGCATAATTACGTATCACCTAATTCGTCAAAGTGACGAATTAAAGTCTAGTTGATATTTGTATTTATTCTTATATACGGCACATGAGTTTATATCCAATATCTATTTGAAATTTCAATTATGCATAGTGTCTTTTTTGTTGCTGAGTGTATATAATATGTAAGAAATGTTTGTTCTCATACTGGGATCGGCAACTATCGACTGGTAAATTTAATAATATAAGGCGAACAATTATTTGCGTCGCTTTTTCATTGTTTCTCCTTTACTACGGCCTTCTGTTTGTGAAAATAACTGCAAAGGGTGCGAAAACTCCACCGGGAATCAGGAATACACACACACTTTTACAATGTTTGTTTCCTTTTTTTTTTTTTTTTTTTTTTTCTTTTCATCAAGCGAGGTTTCTTTATCCATAATTTCAATACATATTTTTATAAATTACCTTAGTTTTATTAATACGAATACATTCAATGTCTAACAATTCAGATAGTTCTTCAACAAACGATACCGTTTTATCATAATAACATAACAAAAATAATCTAATACATTTACAATTCATACAACACAATCTAAAAAAGAATTGAAGTAAATCAGTTATAATATAAAACAAATTATGCTCCCTCCCTATACCTAACCCTAAACAAAACCACTACCATCCGTTAATCACTCATCCTAACACGTACACATGCACACACACACACACACACATGTACACACCACAATAACATACACTCACACGCAAATCCAGGATTTTCAGGGATAAGGGGATGCCTAAAATTTCGAAAGCCTACGATCCCTTGAAAAGAAAGCAAGCATGGCTATTAAATACTTTCTTTTCGTTGATTCGTGAGCCTTTCTATCCCATCTGTCCCCTTCACATCAGAGAAACGTAATTCAATTAACATGTCTCGATCATGTCTCCAATTGACACAAAATACCTCTACCAAATTTGCATCTTTTGAACATATGGACATGTCAGTTCGTGTCTCTTCTTCCATTCTCTTCAGAATGTGTGCATTTTATCGGCCACCTCCATCATCAAAGAACAAACTCACGTATGAAATGTTTGTTCGAGACTTTTCATCCTTCTTGGAATCGGTGACAATTTCTGAGCATCCACCAGTCTTGTTGGGAGATTTCAACATACTGGTACACGTTGATAATGGCAGGGATAGAGATTCCAAGACATTTCTTGATATTCTGTATTCAGCAGATCTCTTTCAGCATGTGAAAGGATCTACTCACCGGGATGGGCATACACTAGATCTTTTGATTTCCAGGAAGGAGGACGACAACTTTGTTCTCAATACTGATATAATTTCTGGATTACCATCTGATCACTTAGCTGTTTCCTGTACCCTCAACTTTGAGCGAGCAAACAACGACATGGAGCAATATTCGCGTCGTAATTGTATTCGCGTCTTCGGAATCGAGGAGAGTCGAGATGAAAACTGTGAAATGATCGCACTTGATGTCTTTCGAAATCGACTTGGCCTCGATGTGTCTTCACCTGATATTGATCGCTGTCATAGAGTTGGAAAGGTTAAGCCTGGATATCATAGAGCACTAATCGTAAAATTCCTTAGCTACCGCGTAAGGTCTAAAACGATCAAATCCCGCAGAAGATTGAAAGGAAGTGGCATCTCAATTCAAGAAGACCTCACTGCGCTAAACCAGGATCTGTATCGCAAAGTGTATACGAGTAAGAAAGTGACCAACTCTTGGACAGCAGATGGTAGAATTTTTGTACAGGTGAAAGCGTCTGGAGGCAAGTTGAACACATCAGTTGTGTCTTCTGAAGCAGATCTTGTACGTCTGAACATATTGTGATGACTCTGAGTGCTTTCCTTTTGCCATTTTCTCATTTCGAATCGACATCATACCGTCCGAACACTGAAATCTGTAGTTCTGGCAAGTTTGATATGTGTTTTCTTTTTTTCCTTGATCGAACAACTGACTTTTTAATCTTTATTTTGTTACTGCGTTTACCTATATGTCCGTTTTATTCTCCTAACTGGACTTTGATCAGTGAATATTTTCAGATATTCCTCTTTTTTTTTATGCACTGTTTTATATTGCTTATAGTCTACTTGGTGTACTTGTTTTTATCTTTCATTTGTAATAGTACATATGTGTGACTCAATTTTAAGCCGACCCAATTCGTTTACATTTAACGGCCTTGACTCTTTAAACGGAGTGGACAGTGACCTACATCCTCAGTCAAATTACTATTCATGTGATGAGTTCAATGGATTCATAGATGCAAAAGATAAGGTTTCTCAGAATTGTTCCTGTATTCATTTTAATTGTCGAAGTCTCGTCAAGAACTTTGACATATTTTCCCTGTTTTTAAATGACATTCATCATAATTTCACTATAATAGGACTAACAGAAACATGGTTTAAGCCTGAAGATTCATTGAGTTTGTACAACATTGATAACTATGATTTGATTGTGAATAATAGATCTCAAAGAATAGGAGGTGGTGTGGGAATGTTTATTCAAACAGATCTGAAATATAATCAAAGAAATGACTTCACTTTTATGTCTGACAGTTTTGAATCTTTATTTCTTGAATTTCCTGAATTTGACAATGTTTTATGTACATGTACATCACGTTATTGTGTAGTGGGCGCGGTTTACAGGCCTCCTGCAAGTTCGATTGAAGATTTTTTACAAAAACTTACGGGGATATTAGAGAAAATTAGTCGTGAACATAAATCTTGCTTTTTGCTTGGTGATTTTAATATTGACCTTGCATCGGTTACCAACCGTAGCATTACAGATCGATTTTTAGATACCCTTTACACTTTCTCTGTGTTACCATTGATACAAGCACCAACTCGCATATCTCGCCATAAAGCATCACTCTTAGACAATATTCTTACCAATGCTGATGCCGGCTGTGAATCAGGTATATTATTAAGTGATTTAAGTGACCACCTACCTGTCTTTACTTTTACCAATGTTCTTTTGAAATTGAGTGAAAACATAGATTTACCTGTAAACAAGCGTGTCTTTAATGATGCGAATTTTTTGAAGTTCAGTCAAAGTTTAAGTGAACTAGACTGGCATGATTGTATACAAATTGAAGATTATAATGTTAACTACAACAGCTTCATTTCAGTGTTCATGGCTTTATACAATGAATGTTTTCCTTTTACCACCATACGCAAAAAAAAAAACTTTAAAAAACCATGGTATACTACTTACCTAAAAAAACTTTCCAATAAAAGACTCAGGCTTTATAGAAAATATTTAAAGAAACCTACTAATGAAAATAAAAACCAATACAATTCATATAGAAATATTGTTACTAGGGAAATCCGCAAAGCAAAGACAAATTACTACAATCAGAGATTTAAAAATTTGAATGGTAACATGTCAGGGACATGGAAAGTGATAAATAACCTATTGAGAAAGAAAAACAAAACAAAAATTCCTGAATTCAAAAAGGATGGTGAGACCATTGATGATGAAGCTGTTGCAGAAGGTTTTAATGATTACTTTGTTCATGTAGCACCAAGAATGCTCAGTGAAGTAAACAATGTAGCCCAGCCTACTTGTTCCCCGACTGCTCATATTGTAAACAACTCGCATTCTTTTTTCTGTAAACCTATACATGAAAGTGAAATTATAAATATTGTAGACAAAATGAAAGGTGGTACAAGTCCAGGATATGATGATGTTCACATATCTGTAGTTAAGAAAATTATTCACTTGATTAGTAAACCCTTATGTGCAATATTTAATGTTTCTATTAACAATGGAATATTTCCTGACAAGTTAAAAGTTGCGAAGGTTATTCCAATATTTAAGAAGGGTCAATCTAATCTGTATTCAAATTATCGGCCAATTTCTCTCCTTCCTATATTCTCAAAGATTCTTGAGAAATGCATGTACAATCGACTTATCACTTTCATTGAAAGATTTCAGTTGCTTTTCAGTAATCAATTTGGCTTCAGGTCTAAACACTCAACCTCTTCTGCTCTCATTGAATTTATTCATACTATTACAAGAGCTATGGATGCTAAAGATATATCTATCGGTGTGTTTTTAGACCTTTCAAAGGCCTTTGATTGTTTAAATCATAAAATATTATTAGCAAAACTATCTTGTTTAGGCATCAGAGGTATCCCTTTGAAATGGTTTCAGAGCTATTTAGATGACCGAAAACAATTCACTGTTTACAATAAAAATCAATCTGATATGCAAAAAATGTCATGCGGAATTCCGCAAGGGTCAATTCTAGGCCCTCTACTTTTTCTAATATATATAAATGATATTCATAAATGTTCTTCCAAACTTAGTTATGTCCTCTTTGCAGATGACACTACAATTTCTTTATCAAACAAAGATGAAGCAACCCTTATTCAAACTTTAGACCATGAACTAGAACATGTCGCCCATTGGCTCAAACTTAACAAGCTACTACTTAATACAAACAAAACTCACATGATGATTTTCACCAAAAGAAATATTGATATTTCCAACTATAAGGTATATCTAAATGGCTCTGAAATCACAATAGTATCTAACACAACATTTCTAGGAATTCAAATTGATGACAAATTGCGTTGGCATGACCATGTAAATTACATATGTACAACAATTTCACGAAATATTGGTGTAATGAACAAACTAAATTATCTGCCTAGAAATATTTTGTTATCTCTTTACTACACACTCATTTACCCTTTTCTTATATATTGCAATATTGTCTGGGCCTCAGCTTCTCAAGTAAAAATGTTGAGAGTATATAGATTGCAAAAAAGAGCAGTGAGGATAATTTGTAAAATGCCTTTCCTTGCCTCCACCAAACCTTTATTTACTCAATTAAAAATCTTGAATGTATTTGATTTGTATAAATTAAGACTGGCCATTTTTATGTTCTCTTGTCAGAGACAGATCTTGCCATTATCTCTGACTCGCTATGTTTCCATTAACTCTTCAATCCACTCCCACAGTACTCGTTCAAATGCAGACTTTCACATCCCATATGCAAGAACTTCAGTTTCTCAAAAGACAATTTACTATGCAGGTCCCAAACTATGGAATGCATTGCCACCTTATCTAAAATCTGCATGCTCTCTGAATGTTTTCAAGAGACAATACAAAGAAAGGCTTTTACAATCTTATCCACATTGAGTCACCTGTTGTTTGTTGTTTATGTCAATGTTAATTGTTATATCCCTGGTTTGTATGGGTTTTTTCTTTTTAAAATTGATACTTCTATTTTCTATTTTGTATGTACTATTATTCTGCTTGGGTCTAATTTCATCCTATGTATTAACTTTACTTCTCATCTTGCCTTTCTCTCCTTCAATTTTCCTTCCTCTTCCCCTCTCTCTCTCTCTCTCTATCTATCTCCCTCTCTTGTTTCTCTCTGACCCAGCTGTAGCTGTATATGTATTCTCTCCCTCCTGTTGTTGTACATGCAACAGTATACAATGCAATTTATTTTATTCTAACGGGTCGAATTCACAAGATCTTTGAGTAGATCTTTAATCTGATCCCCACTCAATTTATGTTATTTGTGTTGTCATCTACTGATTTTGCTATGTCCATCTTTTTATATTTGTTATACATGTATACGTTTATTCGCAATTCTATGTGTCTGTTTTTTATATTGAGTGAATAAATTATTTGAATATTTGAATTTGAATATCGTCCTGCACCAACTAAGAAGCGAATTGCATGCAGGAAGTTTCGGAGCATTGACCTGGATCAACTCCGGAATGACATCCAGAACTCATCTCTTGCAGCAACAAATGACACAAATGCATCTGATATGGCGGACAGATACAACTTGGTGCTCAAAGATTTACTTGACAAACATGCACCTGAAAACCTGACACTAATCTCACTCAGGCCGAACGCTCCTTGGTATAACGAGACGGTCCGCGAAGCTAAGCGGATGAGACGGCGTGCTGAGCGCAAATCTGCCAAATCTGGCCTGGAGATTGACAAACAGATTTACAACGTCCAATGTAAATCTTACAATGATATCCTGTGTGCTTCGAAATCGCAATATCTAACGAATGAGATAGCACAGAGTGACACTAAGGGTCTGTTCCAGATTGTACAGAAGTTATCCTGTCCAAAATCACAGCAGGTCCTACCAAACCGAGACTCCAATGAGGATTTGGCAGACGAATTTGGAGAGTTCTTTCATGATAAGATTGGCGATCTTGTCAATAGACTTGAAGTATCCTGTAATACGATGGACTTCGAGAGTCAGCCTACCTCAAAAGCAATATCTCAGTTTGAACAGGTGTCTGAAAGTACTGTTCGAAAGGTAATACGGGAGAGTCCTTCAAAATCATGTCAACTAGACCCCGTGCCTACCTGGTTGATGAAAGAGCGTTAGATGAGCTCCTGCCATTCATAACTGAACTTATCAATCTATCCTTGTCGTCCGGAATAGTACCCGCAGCATACAAGAAATCTCACGTGATTCCACTTCTGAAGAAGAAGCAATTGGATCCAGATGAATTCAGGCATTACAGGCCAATCTCCAACTTGATGTTCATTTCAAAGGTCCTTGAGAGGATTGTCACAGCTCAACTTCGTGCATACCTAGAGACGAACGACCTGTTCCCGTGTATGCAGTCTGCGTACAGACAGTTCCATTCAACAGAGACTGCCCTCATCAAAGTCTACAATGATCTGCTACTGGCTGTCGATAGAGGGCTAGAGGCTGTTCTGGTTTTGCTTGATTTCTCGGCTGCTTTTGAAACCATAGATCATGCCAAATTGATGTGTCGTCTGCGTCATGATTATGGATTTGATGGAAAGGTACTGCAGTGGCTTGCTTCTTACCTGGAGGACCGTCATCAAGTTATTGTTGTCAACAGAGTTCCTTCTAAAGCATTCCCACTCCCCTGGGGTGTCCCCCAAGGATCCGTTCTAGGACCTCTGCTCTTTTCACTGTACACGGGTCCGCTCAGTGAGGTCATCCATGCTCATGATGGCGTCATGCATATGATGTATGCCGACGATACGCAACTGTACATAGTGCTCAAGCAAAGTGATGCTTCCAGTTGCATTTCCAAGCTCAGCAGATGCGTCAGTGACGTGAAAAGCTGGTCCTGCGTCAATAATCTTGTGTTCAACGGCACAAAAACAGAAGTTATGCATATAACTTCCATGTTTCGCAATTCCAGTGTGCTACCTGATCTTGACATGGATGGCACAACAATCACTCTTTCCCAATCTGCCAAGGATCTGGGAGTCACGGTGGACAGCGTGCTAAATGTGAACCAGCATATACGCAACGTGTGTCGTATCGCAGCTTTCGGGATCCACAAAGTTGGAAAACTGCGAAAATTTCTGGATCAAAGTTCTACTCATCGTCTTGTTAATGCCCTTGTAACTTCCCACCTTGATTACTGTAATGGACTATTAATCAATCTCCCTAGCTCTCATTTAGCCCCTCTTCAACATATTCAGAACACAGCAGCACGCCTCATCACACGTACAAGAAAACATGAACACATCACACCGATCATTCGTTCTCTACACTGGCTCCCCCTCCAACAACGTATCAAATTCAAGATTCTCATGCTGACATACAAGGCCTTTCACAAACTTGCTCCCTCATATCTCTCGGCACTCATCACTCCTAAAACTCGTACTTCATCTATGCGTCTCAGATCGTCATCCACAGCACATCTTCATCTTGCCCCAGGCCCTCGCACCCACACCCGCTATGGAAATCGTGCCTTTTCTGTCTGTGCCCCCCAACTTTGGAACAATCTTCCCCATGAAATACGCGAGTCCCCAACCTTAGAGACATTCAAAAGTAAACTTAAGACTTATCTGTTTAATATGTAATGTAATGTAATCATATTTTGTTTGTTTAACTATAAAGCTTTATGTAAATATTAACTATTATTATTGTATTATTGTTATTAAGAATTTGTTATTATAATTATGTATCATGTATTATATTCTTGTAATTTGTAAGTTAACATTACTTTAATTTTATTTTTTGTTAAGCGCTTAGAAACTTTGTATTAAGCGCTATATAAATGTAATTTATTATTAATTTATTATTAATTATTTCAATGAATTTAAACCCTATTATCCGAACTAATTTGTAATCAATACAAAAGGCAGTGTGCTCCACGCTAACCTTAATTGGAAGAAGTCTGGACTGTTATTTTACATTTTGTATGCACGAGTCCTATCATTCAGGGGGTTATTGGTCATCCAACCTACGATAAGTTTTCATAAAAATACATAAGTTCAGTTTGATTGATGTTGATGTATGAAATGCTGCAGGAAGAGATCGAGATGAAATGTTGGAAATGGGTGTTAGGGTTCAAACTGAAATATGATGGATGAGATGAAATAATTTTTAATTCAATTCAATGTTGATACTTAAACATTAACATGAAATTAGAAGAAGAAAAAACACAACCACTGAGATACTTAACTCGATCCCACGGTTATAGGAGAATACAACAATATCATCATTCAAGGTGATGTCCTCTTACTAAAAAAGGATTATTAAAACCTTTTTTCCCCATTAACCTCGGAAAGGGTAAGTGTGTGGGTGAATGTGAGTATCCTGTTTACGCATATATTGTCACTCACTGGTGGTAGAACTGTTGATTCCATTTCCTTATGGAGTTGGATTCTTATTATCAGGATTAGATTGTTTTATTTATTTCACTGTTGTATCAATATGCTGGTAATATCTATTACATTTATATTTAATGTCACTGTCTTCTTCACGAGAACAATATGAGAAATATGCTCGTATTAAACCATATTTTGGTTACCGGGACATTTCCCTGTTCTCTCCCTCCCTCTCTCTCCCTCTCTCACATTCTCTCTCTCTCTCTTTGTTTTCTTTTTCCCTGATGTCTCCCCATCTTTCTACTTATCGTTTCCTCGTCATACTACAGTTCTAAACATTTGCAATAATTCGAAAAACATTTAGGACAACCTCTACAGGGGCTGCGGAGCGTCTTTCAAATTGAGTGTGCACTAACCCCAAAATGGCACTTTCTTGACAATTTTGGCACCTACCAAGGGTACTCTTAAAGCGAACAAATATTATCATTGGGTATGGTATATACCCCTACATTGTAAATAATACAATAAACTAATGATCATCAATATTTTCTCTTTATGTTGTCCAGGATCCTCCTCGAGCATCGAATCTTGCAGTTCTGTATGATAATGCAAGGGTCATAAAATAATAGTGATAGTGGTGGTTATTTTACCTGACAGCTAAGCAAGCAATAAATGCTTGTTAATAAGCAACCCGAAGACCGACGGATTAAGGTCCTCTCCGAGGGACCTGGTAATGAGAATTAATGCCTTAATACCAAAGGGCACTAGCGCATCGACATGGCTTCGAATCCGGGTCACCGGATAACGAGACCACTGCTCTACCGACTGAGCTATCGCGCCTATTGAGGTCGCATATGGAGTTAAAGGACTGTGGTAAAATACCTAGTAAAATTTCCCTTTAATCTTGCTCATGTTGACAACTGCGTCGATTGAGGAAGTGTCGAGTTCAAAAGATCAAGGAGAGTGTTTCTATCTGTACCATTATCAATCATGAGGGACCTCAATATGAGTGTAATATTATACTTTGTAGAACTTTTAAAAAAATATAACAACGACATTGGCATCGTTTATGGACTCTGCACGCAAGATTGCTACATACATCGCATTTCCTCATAGCACTCATTATACTCTACTTGTCTTCTTCTTTTTATACAAATTTCACTAAATATACTCCATTTGTTTGTTTGATGATCATTGTTTAACCTGACTGCTATTAAAGCAGGAACATGTACACAGTTGGTCATAACGGTGGAATACTTATTTTTACCCCAATTTATGGAATAATTTTGGCAATGATTTATTCATAATAGATCGAGATAATAGTATACATTTCTCAGATTTTATTGAATAATAATTTGTGAGTGTTTGTTTTGCGTGACTGCTAAAAGCATGTATATGCTACTATGCTAATCAACTAGAGGATCTACGTCCTTAAGTCATAACTGACAGTAATGAGGATTAATGCCTCATAAAAGGGCACTAATATAGAACATCGACACGGTTTTGATCATGGGGGCTCACAGTAACGAGGCCATTTCTTAGCCACTGAATCAGCAGGAGCTAGGGTACGTCGCCGCCACCACAAATACACGGTTCGCTCAACACGCACAGGGTTTCTTATTAAACGGCTATCGGATTGGATATAATAATTTAGTCTGCTAAATGGTATAGGCCATTAGTTTATATACTTCAATGGGCCTTCGCCTTGGGTTCATAAACTGCCGGATAATTTATACAAATGCCACGAGTATAATATAATAAGGGTACGTTTATGCTCATCTTTTTCTGGCCAGAATGAGGCATTTGTTACGCGTTTAGTTCAAAACACGGTTGCGTCCTTTCTCATTTTTGTAGAATCACAGAAAAACGGCGATCGTAATCGCCGAGCGTAAACTCACAAAAAGGTGCGTTTTGGATCGGCGATTCTGGGGAAGCATAAACGCACAATCATTTGTAAACGCGTTTAAATGGGGTCAACGTAGCATGCGCAGTGCAGACTCTGCACTGCACTTCTCTGGCTCCTCCAGGCATGATTCTGGCTCTGAGCCAGAATCATGCTTGGAGGAGCCAGAGAAGTGAGCATAAACAGTACACCGTGGAACTGCGATTACGATGAGCGTTTACGATGAGCGTTTCAAATCGCTCATTCTGCCTTCAAAATTGAGCATAAACGTACCCTCAGACAACTCAATTATAACGTTTTCATACGTAACTCAGAGAACCCATGAAGGATTAATCGATAATGTGCTTCAATCAGTTAAGGTAAATATGGGGTTTTTGTCCGTATCTTAAAACCATCATGATTACAACAATAACATTAACACTAACAATTACTGTTACAAAATTCCTTTTTCAAATGCTTTTTTTAAAGCAAATATTTGTAATGAGGTAAATTTCTGAGTGAACCAGCTATGTTATTATTGAACCAGACAAAGTTTTATCAAAGAACTGGATCAAAGATCAACAAGAACGAAAACAATTATGCCACGTTACGCATACTCTTAATAGCGTTACCCCCCACTTTAAAAAAGCTCATACCGATATGCTACCAAAGTATACTCCACGTGGGCTTAATACAATGTATCATTGTATCTCCACTTAAGCAGAGTCGCCGTGATGAAGCGCTACAACATAGAGAAATGTCTTCCTATCGGGTACCTATTTATAATTCACCTGGGTGGAGAGAAAGCAAATGTACGATAGTGTCGGGTGAAAGGACGTCAATGATGTGTTATGGGTTCGAGGCTCGTATCCTTCCTGAACTGTACAATTATTATGATGTAACTGAGTTACTTTGGTCAAAGTTTGGTGTACCATGGAATAAGAAATAAAGATGAAATATCTGTTTTCAAACATGTCTTTTTACTTCGTATGTTTTATATTCTATTAATTCTTGCAAACGATGTTATTAAACCCATCCTTTAAGGTTGTATTCATAATATGCAATTTAATAGTATGCATGTCTATTTCTTTATTTATTTATTTTCTGTTTGTTTGTAGAAAATATATATGTGTATTGTTAGTTTTGGGTTCAACGTACTTTAAAGCTATTTGTTCTTTTATTTTGTTACTCTCTTATCCCTCTTTCTCTGTCATCATTTATATTGATGATGCTCTATTGTTTATACATTTTATGTATGGTTTTATTTATTGAGGGTGAGAAAGAAAGACTGAAATGAACAAAAAACAAACCCTCCATATCATCAAATATTATTCACAGAGTAGTTATTTCATTATATTTTATTGAGTTACCGGGATAAAATAATTAAATAAATGAAGTGAAATAAGATTATTATTGTTATTATAATATATCATGATTCCATATTCATAAGCACAAACCTTCTTTACAAAGGTTACGTCAGGGACTTGCCGCACGAAGGAAAATTAGCAAAGGTGTAAAAACACGTTTTGTGTTTACGTTTGCGTTATGCAAGTAGTTGTAGTTCCTGAAGATAACCATGATTGAAATACGCAAAGGGAGAAAATGAGGAGAGAAATAGAGAGATATATAATATAGAGAGAGAAAGGGGAGCTTAGAGAAATACACTATGGTAACATGTCAAATTGCTAATTGGCTACTGGAGGAACAACGTCCTATTCATTTAGATAAATATATAAACAGTGGTGTAGTAAGAACCGTGTTAAAATCAGATATGTCGAAATGGTATAATATGTTTTTTGCCTCGCTAGAGGGGGTGTCGGGGTACGACACCCCCCCCCCCCCCCCTCCCCACACCTGTCAGGATATTGTCGGTAAAATTGCACTGCCGTTGGGGAAAATGAGGAAAGGGGGAGAGGAAAATGAGAGGGAAAGGGAAATAAAAAGAACAAATGAAAGGAACAGAAAGGAAAAGAAAGAAAAGAAAGGAAAGAGAAGAGAGGAGAAAAAAGAGAAAAAAAAGAAAAAGAGGAAGGAGAGGAAAGAAAAGAAAGAAAGGAAAATAAAGAAAAGAACGAAAGGAAGGAAAGGGGGGAAGGGGGAGGGAAAAGGGAAAAGACATGGGAGTGAAAGAGAGGAGAGAGAAGGGTAAGAGCCTTAAAGAGGAGGGTTGGGAGTAAGAGAGAGAGGGGGATTGTTGGTTGTGTCGTCTCGTCGAGGGAGCAATTATGATACACATAGATATGTTGAAGTGTCGGGTCAGCTGTGTCGATATTCTTGCTCGATCCTCGTTTACTATATCAATGTAGAAGTTTGAAGTCGGTGAGATGTATAATGTCGGTTGGCCGGCAAATTTTTTCCCCCTACCAACTGTGACTTTTTATCCGACGTGACGACTTCGAGAGAGACTACAACTACAGGGGGTGGTTCGGGCGATGCCCCCCCCCCCCCCAAAAAAAAAAAGAGAGAGAGAGAGGGAGAGAGAGAGAGGGAGCAGAGAAAAAAAGTAAACGGACGTAGGAAGAAAAAGGAGCAGACAAAGAAACATTTTTGAAAATTCAGACAAGGATTAAGAGTCGAGAACGGTACAAGAAATCATCTTTTTCCGCTAATAATCTAATGAAAAAATGGCAAAGTTTTCGCGCTTCGCGCGACAGAGGGACCCTCAATTCAGAGTCGAGAACAATAAAGGAATCGTCTTCTTTCCGCTAATAATTTGATGAAACGTCAAAGCTTTCGCGCTTCGCGCGAGAGGGGGGGGGGAAAACTAAATTCAGACAAGGTTTAAGAGTCGAGAACGGTAAAATGAATCCTCTTCTTTCCGCTAATAATTTAATGAAAATAATGTCGAAGTTTCCGCGCTTCGCGCGAGAGGCGGGAAACTCAATTCAGACAAAAATTAGGAGTCGGGAACGGTATAACGAATCGTCTTCTATCCGCTAATAATTTGATGAAACGTCAAAGCTTCCGCGGAAGGGGGAAAACTGAATTCAGACAAGGATTAAGAATCATGAACGGCACAACGAATCGTCTTCTTAACTCCCCCCCCCCCCCCTCCACGCACCCAACTCCCTGAAGAGAGCGCGCTAAAATAAATTCCTAGCGACGCCCCAAACTATGGGAAAGAGGCTCGCATATTGCACCGAAATATACCAATTTTTGAAATTTCCTAGCATTTATCAAATAAATCTCTCGTTGCAGAATGCTTGTTATACCAAATGTATAAATGTCGCAATCTGTCTGTATCCATTTTATCCAGACTAGTTCCACATTGGGCAAATGATAGGGTGAATTGTTGTGACCTCTTTCAAACATCAATTAACTTTAAGAATATAAAGCCTTCTTAATCTTAATCGCAGAAGATCTAAAAACAGCTCCTATCATCTCGTTACTTCATGGTAATGCACCGGGAGAAGGTCTCGTTCTTATAGACGATGGTTCGCAGACAATACTTCACGTACTGTACAGGATAATACGAAATCCAAAATAAATTAGTTTAATCCAGGAGGACTAAAATAGAATAGTATCTTGGAGTGATGGTAATCGGATGAGGTTGAATGCAGGAAAAACAAAAGTGTTGAGAATATTTAGTCGAAGAAATGTCCGGAACCCAGGGGCTGGCCATAGTAAATCACGCTTTTTGATTAGCCCCTCATTTCCACATGTCACATGGAAATAGTCTTACCTTTTAAGATCCCTTTCTTCCTATATATTATTTGCTCTTTACGTGGGTCTCTTTTTTCTGTCTTTCTGTCTTTCTCTCTTTCTTACTTCCTCTCTCTCTCTCTCTCTCTCTCTCTCTCTCTCTCTTTCTCTCGCTCCCATTTCCTCATCCAGTTCTACTTGGTTCTTCTAAACCGCGTTTCTTGGACAGCATATAATCTAGGAAAAGGGCAACATCATATAAAAGGATAAAAATCTGTTCTATATGGTATATGATTACGTATAACACAAATTTCCATTACACATTTTGAATAAATATCCAAGAAAGGTATTATTGAAAGCTTAAAATCATTAGAGAAAAAATGCGGTATCTAATAAGTAATCACGTGGTCATATAATGCCAAATAATTCTTGAGATTTGCAATTGCAATGATAAACGTAAAAAGTGTAAATTTGACGGACTTAACTTTATTTTTAATGCACAGAACCTGGAATAGAGAACTTAAATCAAACGATTAAATTGTGAGACCCATATATGCTTTTATAAAAACGTACTTATAGGATTTAGAGTACATTTTTTGTTTGTTCCTTGTACATATATATACAATGTATATAAGAAAATATGACATCTTCAGTAAAATATTTCTCAAGAATAGAAGTAATAAATTTCATACTTTTTACAACATTAACATTTTACACTTCTAACAATATTTGTGAAATGCCTTTTAAATATGGCGTCTTTGTATGCCATATAGGGGTCCATATATACATTTGACAAATTGACAACATATCTGTTTTAATAGTACTGAGTAGGATCTCGCAATTGTGAATTTTGTTCTGGAAAGCGCAAACTGACATGCAATTATGCTTATGCATTATGCGTGATACAAAAAAAAAGATTATTATTATCATTATCATCCAAGGTTTGAGGGCTTGAAACCCAGCCCGGTACTAATGTCTTTTTGCAAGACACTAAACCATATTTGCCACTCTCCGCCAATGTGTAAATGGGTATGTGAAAATGGCTGGGGGAATAAAAACTGCAGGGCCCTCAGAAAAACATTATCGATGCTGATGAGTCCTCCTTGAGTGTACAAGATTATCGTCAGTATTATTATGATTGGGTTTTTTTTTTTCGTTTTTAATATGCATTGTTATCACTATTATTGTTATTACTATATTGTTATCATTACAATTGTGATATTTTTTATTACCATAGATATAAATTATTGTTTTTATTATATTACTATTTGAAGTTTAGTGATAACACTATTTTTATTCAGTGTACAACGACTTATATTGTTAATGTACTTAATCAACAGCTGCTTCAAGATTGGACTCTTGCCTGCATGAACATGGATTCATTCTTCAAATAATTAACGATGATTTATATTTCGTAGAAGTTATGGTCAGGGAAAAGCTACATTGTTTTAAAAATTGAGAAACAGTAGAGAAGTAGCAAAATTGTCTAATGTTCAACGTCGGAATTCTTAAAAGCAGCCAGAGTAATCGACTATGTAGTGAGAGGGTTGTCAAGCCTGGGGGTGTGTTAATGACAATCATTTTGGAATATTGATATGACCTCTATCCCTCATAGAAGAGGTATATATTTACCGGAATAACGGATAGCGTTTGCTTTTGGCAGCTTTTTTTAAATATATACATCAGGAAAATGGAACAGAGTGAACAGAGAATATGATATTATAGGAAATGGAAGTTAAAGCATTGGAAAAATCTCAGGTCTTTGGCATTTCCTTCAGAATGTATGAAGATTCAAATGCAATACTGTTCAAGAAGATGAAGATATGATACATGCCTAGGTTACGTGTAAATTAAATAAAACCTTTTGGGCATATGTTACCTGGTTGATTAAAAAACAATTCAGAAGCATATTGTCATAAACATTGATCTTTTGATGAAAAAAATAGCGAAGATAATGTAGTTGATGATTTTATTACCATAGCTTTCTGGACATTTTATAAATTGATTTTGTTACGAAATTATGAGGGTGTTGATAAAATAAAATCCAGTTTGAGTTTTTTATTTGCTACTGAACTACGAACAAACTAGAAGTTAAACAAGAAATGTACTGGTAAACCTTTGTTTAGACTTTTTAATGTTTTATCCAATTATGTTTGATATTTTGATATGAATGTGAAATGAAAGTCTTCAGTTTATGAATAAATGCTATTGAAAGAAGAATTAAAAAAACATGAGCCTCCGTGTCTCGAGAAGTCATAACGCATTGGATCAAATTCTAATTCAATGTCATGTACTGATTGTCAGATAAAGAAGTTACATTAAATAATATAGAGCACCTTTTTCCACACTATTCGTCTCTGGGATAGGACGTTAAATAGGGGCCCCGTGTAGAATAGAGTCACCACCTTTGCACTATTCGAATAAGAGCAGGGGAACTTCGGTGTAGTGGTTCACCTACACACCCCTAATCAGTTATACCGGGAAGAGAGACCCGAGGGTTACAGTGATTCAGTTCGCTGTTCGCCTCTCAGGCACAGGTAACGCCAAATACTTAATAATACAAAGCATAAAAATGCGTTGCAAAAATGTATAGACTCTACATGAATAGAGAGAAGACAAATATTTCAAGGATAAATGTCTTTATTTAAAAAATAATTAAAGAGTCATTTGTTATCAATAACATAAATAAATACAATAAAAAAATCAACATATCGTAAGTTACATCGTCCTCTTTATAGGCTATCACTAGAAGTTCTTAATTTATATATATATATCTTGAAAAGGTGATATACACAATTTTGAAGGATTTTCGAAAAAGTTCTAACAGTGTAATAACAAATGAAAAGTTGTTTCAACCTCTTCACACTGTCCACATTTGATGTCATTAAAGGGATAGTCCACCCCAGGATTTTCTTTAGCTGACGATATAGACCTAATAATACCATGAAGAATGATACAAGTCTCATTAAAATCCATGATCACATAACAAAGATATATCGACTTTTTTATCGAAAATCAGCCGCCCCCCAAATGCAAATGCGTTACATGGGCATGAAACGATTGTGACGTATGTTGCGAGCTGCCTTCTTATTCCGGAGACATTCACTTTCGCTTTCACTTTCATTCATGATTCGTCGTGTCAGTGCGATAACAGTGTACCGCGAGCGAAAGTGAATGTCTGCGAAATAAGAAGGCAGCTCGCAACATACGTCACAATTTCGATACTATCGGTTATTTTTTGGCGATCGTTTTTTGCCCATGTAACGCATTTGCATTTGGGGGGCGGCTGATTTTCGATAAAAAAGTCGATATATCTTCGTTATGTGATCATGGATTTTAATGAGACTTGTATCATTCTTCATGGTATTATTAGGTCTATATCGTCAGCTAAAAAAAATCCTGGGGTGGACTTTCCCTTTAAGAACACGCCATTTTAGCAAATTTCCAATGAAGTTAAAATATTGTTTAGAAATTTAAAGTTGAATTGCCTGATCACATTTTGAACTAAAAATCATTTTCAAATTGAAAGAGTCTGGTAATGACAAAACATTCGACCAAATTGATAAAGTTGACATTTGTTGAGAAACCCATAATGTACTTAATTTTGAATAAATATTTGTTATAGTTATAGAACCGAGAGTTATATCATCTCCGGTTTTAAGTGTAATGAAATCATCTTTCATTCATTTAAAATCAATAGTATTTTTTCCAGATCTCATCTTATTCAAAAAGTAAACGGGAAAGAATTATTTTAATTTTGCATATGTTACATCAAATAATAAATGAGAGGGATATATCGAGTTGTTGAGAACACCCGGTTCCTTCCATTTACCGTCTCTAATCACATTTTTTTTTTTTACCAGCCTGATTCCATTGTTTTAATATCAGCATATGATTATTAAATTTCTTATTGCTATTGTTCCACAGAATTTGATTTTCAATATATTTACTTCTAATAAACCCATATACCTTATCATTGACCAAATGCATAGAATACCATGATAGAAACTAGGTAACATTATTTTTTAACAATCTGTCATAGAGTATTATATTCAAAACATCAACATATCTATGAAATTTCCAACTACATTCACTTTTCTCTCGTACCTAGACCACCTTTTTGGGGTCTATTTACACAAACATTTCTTTTTACCTTCCCTTTGCGTAAATTCCACATAAAAGATTAAATTTAAAATAAAAAAAATGTAATAATACTCTCAGGTACCTTAATTGTCTTGGCTGGATAAAAAATTTGAGACACCGTCAATGTTTTTATAATTACAACCTTTCCATAGTATTTTAAATTTCTTAGTTTCCAAACTCGAATACAAACTCGAGAATTGCATGTGTACCAACATTTATTATTTCTTCCATCAAGACAAATACTGATTTTATACTGTTAACGAAGGTAGTTGTGTCGTCAGCAAATTGCGATATTTTTTTACCAGTTCGTTCATTACATATGAAATGGGTAACGTAGTTCCCTTGATACGTTGATTTTGTTTGATTTTCATTGCCAAAACTTCAGCAATAATTATTATACAAAGTAAAGATGAAATAGGGCATTTCCAAAATTCTACTTGCAAAAAATGTATTTAAACAAAAAATCATGATTTACATTAACATATTGCTTTTTCGAAATCTAAACACATAATAATTCCTGGTGCTTTAACATGTCGATAATAATGATATTACACTGACTAGGCTTGAGGAGTACATCAGAAAAATTGACCAAGCTAAGATCATTTACCCCGAGTCGAAAAACGAGGATAATATGGTCTTAGCGCCGTCAATGTTTCTGATCTTCCCCGAAGGAAGCCCTGTCACTATAACTAATATTATCTACAAGACATTTTTGTAGAAATGATATACAAATTTAGCATCAAGCATGAATATTACTCACCATGTATTTACCTAGCTATTGTCCGGAGATGAAAATGTATAAACATGTAAGTAGGTGGTTTTAGACAGAGGCCAATTATCTAGAAAATAGCTATCTAGATAATAGTTATCTAGATAATTGGCTGTCTGTCATCAATTATCCCGCGAAAAACCCCGCGAATAATCCCGCGAAAAATCCTCTAACGAAACAAGAAGATTCAATAGTAAACAGTCAAAAAGTAAAATCATGTCATAAAACATCATTTTATTAAAGAAATAAAACATAATCTTATAAAACAAATAATACACATCAATTTTGTTCGGGCATTAGTAAAATTACCCTCATTCGGTACCTTCAAATAAGTCCAAACACCCTCGGCTATCGCCTCGGGTGTGTTAGACTGTACCAAACAGGGGCGTACGCAGGGGGGGGGGGTTTAGGGGGTTGAACCACCCTTCGGTATTTGTATGTATGTTTTTGTTGCCTAAAACCCCCCTAAACCCCCCCCCCCCCTTTTGATTTTTTTTTTTTTTTCATTAAAAAAAAAAAAATATGGCAATGGCTGACCTAACAAAGCTGACCTTACCCCCCCCCCCCCCCCAACGAAGAAGAATGTCAAATTTTCAAATTTCGATACCCCTCCCCCCCCCCCCCCCCCCCCCCAAAAAAAAAAAAAAAAAAAAAAAAGTGTCCTCTTAGTCGTTGCGAAATTTTCGGCCCGATTTCAAAATGTTAAAACCCCTCCTTGAAAAATTCCTGCGTACGCCACTGGTTCCAAAGATACCTTGTGTGGGTTATAGTGCACTCACTGCTTTGTATTATTTGTATATTCATAACCTGCACAGTATTACATAAAGCGCGAAATTAATGAGACGCGTTAATTGCGCGTTACTTTTGATTGAACGGATGATGTCACAATGCTTATCTACCTAAACGGTGCATGCGCACTGGCCCATCAATTATTTAGATAATTCGTAGACTGCCTGTCACCTACGTAAGTGAATTATCTAGATAGCTTTTATCTTGATAATTCAAGATGGATTGGGAAAATAGTTTACATAATTTTACTCTCTGGGAAAAGTGACTCGTATTAATAATAATCTATTTTATATACCTCTCTTTAGAAAACTAGCCATCTGAATGGTCGCAATTGGAGTCGTGATTCTAGCATTCCCGTAAAGAAACGAACAATGCCATTAACGGTTAATAGTTCATGAGTGAGATTCCCGAAAGATTCCGGGTACCGGGATAAAAGTAAAATTTTGATGAAATCCCCGATGGTTTACGTGTTAAAACTTACTTTGTACGAGCGCGGATACCACCCAGTGCTTTCTACGATTCCCAAATGATTGTAACATTCAGTCATCTTTCCAGCAAAGATCAACAGACAGTGTTTTAGATTTTCTGTAATGTTTTAACCAATCTTTACTCAAGGAAAGGATAAGGTAATAATCCTCGGTAGATTTTTGTGTCAATTCGGTATATAAAAGATATATCGACTGCTTAATATTCGAGGCCTTGCTGTTTCTATACTGGCTCTCGGGGACCCAGGCGCGCCTCGGGGTCATGGCAGGATGCAACGTTCCCTTGAGCCTATACAAACAGCCAGGCCTTTCATAGCAGTTGATATATGTTTAATATTTGTATAATATTTGATGTCAGGGCATGAACCGTTTGAATATGTGATACATATGTTTTATAAACAATTTTAGAGGTCTTTTTCTGTTCTGTCATTAAAGCAGAGTATCATTCTACTCTTTATTTAAAGGTGGATCTGTATCAGGAGTGCTTTCGATGCGCGTTGAAGTCTGACCTTCAGCAAAAGAAGTAGTTTTAACCATCGAAATGAACGTGACGTCAGAAGGTCGTTGGGTCATACGTGCTCCACTCGACGATGCCCAAAATTCATAACTGCGTCTACGGGCAGACGATGCAACATGCAGAAAACGCTTCTTAGTTATCTTCAATTTTTCTCTAAACTCTGGTTGCCTGATGCCGAAGAGAAGGAAAACAAGAACTCCCTGGAGGGAGTTAAAGATGGAGAATAAGGCGTTGAACAATAAGCGACCTCCACCAAAAGACAGAAACCCAAAAGCCCATGTCAGACCCATCAGCGTGCCTATCGCAACGGCGTTTCGGGCGCGGCGAATGGCTTCCATGCGCGCTCTGATGATATTCTCTTTCTTTGACTCCAATGTGCTTGACTTGGAGGTTGAGATCCTACCACAATTCAGTTTGTAGAGTACCATAGCGAAAATGATGCCATTAAATGACAGGATGAGTCCGATGGGAAGGAGCAGTCCGAATTTTAACGAATATCCAGGGAGAATGAAACAGCTGGAAATAAGAACAAATTATAGATAATAAGTCACCAGTTCGACATTGATTCTCCGACATAAAGTAAATGCCTTTTGCAAGAAAACTATCATGAATGTAGCAGAGGTTTCTTTTGTAAAGTAACATAATATTACCTTCTCGCACTTTTTTTTTAATATTTTTTTTTATTGATTCCAAACTGAACAAATTAATTTAGATAAAAAGTACAGTTGTTTTTCCTTGACATGAATTCAAAACATTTTCATTACATAAATTGTACACTTGATGAAAACAAAAATGAAATCAGTTGTAGCATAAAACAAATAACCCCATCCAACCAAACACACTACTACCCCCCCCCCCCCCATCCCCAGCGTGCGACACACACACCACCCGACCATACTTCCACCACATACTGTTCCTAGCCCCCTCAGAAACCCCAAATTGGAGCGACAGACAAACAGAAACAATCTATTTAAAACATTTGAAAACAAAATCATTTAAACGACAATAGTCAAGTGTTAAAAGTTCATGAAAACTTTACTTGTTCCCACTTCTGTAAATGTAAGGCCAATTTACCTGCCCTCCCTGCAATATTCTTTTCTTCTTCCCTAAATTCCTACCGTTCTTTTTTAAACTCCCCAAAGACATATTACGGGCTTTCCCCTGCATCTATATATCTAATATTTCATTGCAAAAATAATTGTATTACAAATCTTTATTCGTAGGGAGTTACCGGACAACCCTAAATGAATATCTATCCAGTCGATAGACCTTAATTCCCTTAGCTCAAACTTTGCTATTTCATTTTGCCATAATCTTTGAACATGTACACACTCCCAGAACAAGTGTAAATATGTTTCTATATTTTGCTTACAAAATGAGCACAAGTTATCTACAGCAAAGCCAAATTTGATGTTCTCTAGTATATATTGCTCCATGAAGCAGTTTATACTGAATTTCTCTTAGTCTGTTAAAAAGAGTAACTTTCCTAGGCCTACTAAATATCTCACTACATTCATGTACCTCATTTGAAAAATCTGAAAATTCCTGTCCATCATGAATCTTCAAGACAAATAAATTGTGTAACTTCTCTATAAAATATTCATAAACCTTCCTCGATAATACATCTCTGAGGAGCTTCACAGTACTGTTAAACTGCATTCAAATATCATACTCTTTTATATCCACTAAACTCCAGTTATTCTTTTTTCCGCTTCTCAAAATAGCTTCCCCAATATTCCATACAATTTTGTTTCCTTTTAACCCCAAATTTTGAAAATGAGATATTGCCCGCATGCCATTTTCAGCAAAAATATCTTGAATTAAAATGATATTGCGTGTAAACAACTCTTCATCAAAAATCATTTTCTTTTTCAATAACAAATCTTTATTGTTAAAAATAATTGGATTATTCTTTTCTCCAAAATTATGTTCCTATCATATTCAACACATTCAGTTTCATCATACAATTCCCTTAACACTGTTTTCTTCTTATTTGGCCTTAGCAGTTGCTCTTTTCCCTGCAGTTTGCAGTTGCAGTTTCCCCTCCTCGTACCACGCAGCTCATGACCTAATCTTTATTCCTTCTATAGACTCCTCATGCAATTTCTTTAATTTTTTTTTCTTTTCCTCAGTTTCTTTCAACTTCAATGGAAACCTAACTAATTCGCTTTCCAGCTTTTTACTTCATTTTCTAGCCTTTGAATATTCTCTTTCTGTTTTTTCTGTTAATTGCGTATGCCCTCATTTTCATTTTCAAATAATCCGAAAATAACAATTTCTTGTCAAATATATTTTCCCAATCTCTTTTAATCAAATTGATTTCATTTACCATACCTTCCAAAAAAACATTATAATTATGCATATAATTTGTCTTTACAAACTTAAATCCCAGAATGATTCCGGCATGATCAGGAGTGATAGACGGCAATATTTCGCAAGTAGAAACAACTAGTTCCAATTGATGTGAAATAAACCAATAGTCTAACCGACTTTGAACCAATGGCGTCTTTTGCCTAAACGTGTACTGTTTTAAATCCGCATTATTTTTACTCTATGCGTCGTACAACTCTAATTTTCTCAAAACATCTCTAAATCCTTTACAAAGGTTGATCCAACTACACTCGTAGCTCCCATGTAATCCATTTTTTCATCAACAATAACATTAAAGTCTCCTCCTAGAATGATCGAATAATTCAAAGAGTACAAAGTTGAAATACCAGAGTCTATTTTAACAAGATCATTTTTTGTTGCTGAATATTTCCCCTTGTTGGGAAGTACACTTTCCCTATTAAGAGCCTCATGTCCCAAATCAAACCTTTTAATAAAATAGAACGACCATCCACATCTTTGACTACCTCCTCCACTTTAACATCTACATTTTTCGCAAATAGAAGAAGAGCTCATCTACTGTGATTTGACCCATGACAAAAGTACATTGGCCCCTCCCAATCCTTTCTCCACGCCAATTCAATATCTGGTGCACTGTACGTTTCTTGCAACATTACTACAACCCCTTTTTTACTTTTAGTCCAATTGAAAATAGCTAATCGTTTAATCCTATCCCTTAAACCTCTAACATTTACCGACAAAAAATTGACACTATTCATTGATTTTCTTTTCTATCTATACACATACTTAAACAAAAATTGCAGTAAGAATTTGTTATCAATTGTAAAGTTTCCATGAAATTATGAACATCTATTGACCTCAAATTCAAAACAAACAGCTGCAATTCATGCGCCCCAAGTTGTAACTCGTGAGTATAGGCAGGAACAGACACCCCCTCACGCACAGACATACCACAACACAGACAGCATACAAACACACTCACCCATAATAATGCAATATCATTCATTTAATACAATTCTTCAGTACACCCTCCAACCCCGCTTATGGCTCTGAACTGAAAACCCAACCCACCCCTCCCCCATAATGCACCTCATAATACATAATTCCTCCCGGGTCAACTTGTGTCTTCTTCTTTTCCTTCCCGCCAAGTCCTTATTTCATATTGCTATTTTATTTCATTTTTATTATTCCCCCTGATACACCCTTGCTTGTTCAAAGCGACCATACACATACACACACGCACAAACTGACACGCACACACACACGGGTACAACCTACACGCACAACCACACACATTTCGGAACTTCCAACTGGTTAAATTGTTGACATTTGACAGGAATATTATTCATATACACATTAAATATGAAATATTGTTTAATACAAAATAGCATAAGTATCTTTCATGGGATCTTTTAAAAATTCTAGAAACAAACATGCAATTAGATACACATATTTTTAATATTCGCTTACTATTCACTATTTTGATAGGCTGTCCAATTGCTGGCAACTGTTATCATGACGACAACCAATGGAGTGCCTGCATACAAGATGTCAAAGAAAAAATTATGAGAATAGTTGGAAAGAATGGCAAATAAAAAGTTGGGATAAGCACAACATATGCACATCTTAAATTTTAGCAGGGAAAACAGAAAGACCAGAATGAAGGTCTTAAGTTTTAAATTTGTTTAAGATTCTACGTTCAGATGCAAAAAAAATAAAATTGAATTTTCAAAGTTTTAGCTATGTCAATAGGTAGCAAGAATTCACTCCTAAAACTAGTGAACCAGCTTTATTATATAGATGATTATCCCCTCCTCCTTTTACGTTATCTACTAATGAAGATCAGCAGAGTTAACATTGACTATTCAATCACATTTTCTTAGAAAACATGTTATGGCCTAGTGAGGAATAGCAGGCATTTCACGGTGTTAACCATCTGTAACGTAAATTATTACAAACTGACACAATTCAAGATCATATCATTTTCAAGTCTTCGATACAATTGTCAGTAATATAAAGTGTTAGGGAATACATTTTTTGATAAACAATGCTAGATAGATTAAAGCGTATTTAGTGCTAACATAAAGTAACCTAAGTCGATAATGGTTTTGTACCTCAGCATAAAGTTATTATTAGGTGGTCTGTCGTTTTCGACAGATCACCTATTGTTTTCGTCAGAATTTTCTTTCTTTATTATTTATTATTTATTATTTATTTATTTTTATTTCTCCGCACTTTTTTGTGTAGAGGATAACTCAAGATCAGTTCAGTCAATTTTGTTAAATTTTGGCACAGTCATAGGTCATTGCCATAAGACGTGACAGGAACATTTTCAAGGTCATCAAATTTTCATGATGTCATCCAGGCGCCATTTTGTATTTTTTTTTGGACTTTCAACTCATGATCATATCTTCATAACGGAAAGGCATTTCTTATTAATATTTATCATGATTAAGGTCAATATCCGTCCGGTCAATTTCAGGTAAAATAACGCGCGCGCATGCGTACGTGCGGGCGTCAGCGCGCGCGCAAAAAATAAAAATGCTCAAAATCGTCTCAAATTTTGTTTGCATACGTTTCAGGCCATTTTAAGCATTTCGCAAAAAAACTTGCACACGAGCATGCGCGCGCGTTTTCGCGCGTAATGGCATTTTACAACATAAAATCGCCATTTTTTTTTTTTATGTCATCATATTTGGAACATTTTTTCAAGCATTTTGATACCTTGTTCACCTTTTTCTGCCCATTAATAACGGAATGAGCGTCCGTTTAAGATAATTTCCGTGCGTGCGAGCTCTTGTAATACATAGCATACATGGGCAAAAACATGCCTATACAAAATCCATTGTAGCGCTTTAGGATGCAAGATGAACCCAATTTTGTTTTCATATTTTGATAGAGTATGAATTGGAGATATGATTTCATGTCTCATTTGACCCTCAATTAACTCATGACGTCATCATAATGGCCTCCGAACTCAAAATTTCAATTTGCATATTATGACGTCATCATATTTTTGGAAAATTGATTGTATCTCTGTAAATATTGATCAATTTTCGTCCAAATTTTTATATGTTTTAGCTGAGACAATTCTCTACAGATGCAGTCGTCATAAATTTTCATTTTGACGAAAGCATCATGGCGTATTTTTGCGATTAAAGGAGGCATGTCAATTTTTTACATTTTGCGTGTATTCTCTATGGGACATGACTTTTTCTGAAAACTGGATTCTACATTCCCGTCTTTCACGAGCAATATCTCCGTCGTCTTAGCTTTGTTTTCGCTGAGCATCGAGTATGTTGTAGCTGAGACAACAAGCTATCACAAGTGGGATTTGAGAATTTCATTTTCCATTTACGTGTAACCGCTATGGGAAATGTTTTGGTATATCGGTAACGCACTTGACTTCGGACCTCGAGATCCCTGGTTCGAGTCCGGGCGTCTCCAAAAAAAAAATTGTTCATTTTTCTTTTTCTTTTGACCTTTCACTGATAATAAAATTGAAAACAGACCACCTAATTCGTCCCCATGACGAATTAAAGTTCTAGTTTACATTTTTTTTTTTAATCAAGTGTTTGAAATTGTTGACATGGTAAATTGTAAATATTCAAGTCACAAGTTACTTCAGGAAAAGTTACGATTAGGGAACATAGATGGATATCAACAAAATAGGTTAATGTCACAACAGTTGTGTCGATTTTTCGCAATGAGATAACAAGAGTTCACATTTAGAGGCTTTTTTCTGAGATTTGTTATTAATAATAGATTTTCGTTATGTGTACAAAATATTGAAAATTGTATATACTAATCTATGAAAACTTCTGTACTTTCGAACCTTGTAACTTACCCCAACCGATCATAGAGCATTTTAGTAGAAACTTCGGTATGTATGAATTCAGAACCCTAACAAACATCATGTACATGTAGAAGGCTTCTACACTCATCCAAGCAAGCGATGCAAGGCAGAAGTAATGCAATAGGATAGCCACCAAAGTACAGCTTATTCTCCAGGTTGGTCGGTCAATTCCGACGACGAAAATGACGTACAAAGCTAGCAGCCCGAAACTGAGATTAATAAGGATCTGCTGTGGCTGTTTCCTACGCAGTTTCCTGTGAAGTAAAAATAAAACCCATGATTATGATGAATATGTTTAACAATATGCAATATCTTAAAAGTGTTAACAATATATTTTATTACCTAGAGAAAGGAAAGCTTTTGTAGATTTTAATTTGTTTTGTGTTAATGCAGGGTACAAATGCGATCAATTCAAGCCCAACTATTTCTCAACGTTACAGCACAGATCAATTGAGGCTTCTTGCTGATTATCTTTTTATCATACAGTAAGATCAAATCAATAATATCACATCTTCAGGAAATTGTGTCAATAATTTAGAGGCATCAAAATACAACAATTCTATACAAATTAACAGGGTGTCGAATGTTTTGTAACATGGTAGCAATTATTCTCTGTATGCGATCTATAAATATCTCTTTATATTGTATTTCTCTTCCTCTAATAACCTCTATTATGAGTAAATACAATGCACTATTTGATGAGAGCAGTGAGTTTGGAATCTTACCTAAAACCTAGCAGAACGCAGAGGGTTATGACGAGACAAATAATCGAAGCTATACAACCGATGCGACTGATTACATGAAGAGCTTTAGATAAGTTCCTTCCTTTGATATCCTATTAAGAATACATAATGAAGACATATGGTGTTAGTCTAATCTAGAAACGGACTCAATTCACCGGCCCAGGGTATTTTTTCTCCAATTACGTCACAAAGGTATATAAAGTGTAAGTTGAAGACCGTAAACGAGAGGATGAATCTACTTGATAATATTTTAGTAAGGAGCTTTCGCAATGGATCGAATTTCATCTTCTAGATTCGATGGTTCACCCAAACCGTAGAATTCATGGGCACATGTTCCACTAGCCATGTTTAAATGAATAAGGGCAATACAGAGTTAATATATATAAATAACATGTAGTAAATATGTTGAAATAGATTATCGATATGTTCAAGGGAACGCTGCTGATTTCCGAAACTTTTACCATACTTTTTGGAATAAGAATTATTGATGCAGCGTAGGCATACCAGGAGAACGGCGAAACTAGTAAGATGAGAGCACCGGCAAGACACCACCTCTTCAAGAGCCGTTTTCTCGGTTCTACACCCTTTGTCCGACCATTCTCCTAAGTCGATGTCCCAATACACACAACGTTGCGACACTTCAGCATCATTTTCCTCTCCAATCAATGTCTGAGTTAAAAGTTGACATTTAACCACACAAAATTAATTTCTGCAAAGAATATTCTAGGATTGATTTTGCTTTTGTTGGTACTTATCTTATTACTTTCATTTATTCATTGTGTAATGATAGTAACTTATAAAGATTGGCATGGAAATTGAATATTTTGACCTCGGTAGTGCATCAATCTGTCTTCTCTTAATAGTGTTTGTAGTTTCTATACTTTTACTTCTGTATCTCGTAATTCTATTGATTATATGATTGTTTGTGTTCATCTTGTGTATCGCTTTCTTTAAGAATGTATGTCATGACACCGTAGGCCTACCTGGTTTACAGGAAACGCAAAGACAATGGATTCATTATCAGGGAGGTCTTTGATATCAGTTTCCTCAATGATCACATTTAAGATAGGAGAACCGACGACCGACGTCGTCTTCGGTTGCTGATTCTGCTTGTCTCCAGACGATGGAGTACTGGATGAGGACGGTCTGTTACCCTGAAACAGCTTAGGTGAGTTCAGTAGAAAGACGCTGACGGATATTACCTGGTTAGTACCTGGAATGATTAACAAAAATCATGTTATTTTGTGATACATGATGCAAGTTAATATGGGGGTGCCACTCGTAGACCGACTTGTCACTCGTGATTATCATATAAATATAATTGTTCCCATTTTGGGCTTGAAATCGTGTTTGATCGGTACCTGCATTACCTTGCATTCCCTTTGCAGCATTGGTTCTTGTCATAAATTATGTTGCATGTTTACATTGGTCCGACTTTGCTTTAAAATTGCAATTTAACCTTACAGTATATGAAACATAATCGTCAAAAGTTGGAACAGGAGAACCTACTAGATACCGAACGAAGAATTGCTTCCGGCAGAGATACTGACGTTACACCTGCCGCGTTAGACGGAGATCCTTCATTGGCTAAAAAGTCTATGACGTCATCCATGGCTCCTCCTATAGCCGCCGTGAGGGGAAATTTTCTCCTGTCTACTTTGACGGCTGCCAGTACAAGGTTTGATCCACTACACAGAAATAAAATTAATACTGATGTTTATGTAGATTTTTTTTGCCTAATGAACAATAACAGAATATTGTTACGAGTCGTTTAAAGAGGATCCTCCGCACGTTAATCAAGGTCACAAATTTTGTATACGAAAATCAAGTTAAGTAGTAGGTTTTGCCATCAAATATAGTAAGAGCTTTGATACACTAGGCAATATTTTAAGACGGAGTAAAAGACACGAATACTTTAAAAATATCCCCCAGGTATTGGTATTTCATATGGGGGCAATTAAATGATTATAATGTATTGTGCCCATGACATTTAGAATTGATGATGGCACTATGGTTCTCACATACCTGTAGGTGAAGTTGTTGGTGGATGCCTTTTTAATGGCTTCAGTAAGTGTGGAGATTGTAGCCAGTAGGTCTTTTGATACCTGCTGGGAGCTCGGTGTCTCGAAGGTACTCTCTGGGATGTTCAAGATGTTATCCACTACTCCTATCACACTCTCAGACACCTTTATCAATGATGTTTTGTGAACATCGATTAAAATAACACTCTCATATTTCATGACTTTATATTCATTATCATGCTACCATGGATGACTGACCAAAGGCCTTTTTTAAAAGGCTTAAGCAACAAATTGGGTCAAAAGCCATATCAAATATGTTACTTCAGACTGAAAACAATTATTGCAGACTTTAGTGACACTGATTTCGGGAATATAATTATAGAAGCGTGTAATGTCAAATCAATCTCAAATACAGACTTATTATCAGCAAAATGTATGATATTCTCTTTGTTATATTCGCAACCCTTGTTTAAAGTGAGCCATTTCACAGAGTCATCTAAAATGGATAAAGTTTATTTGGAATGTAACTTTTCCATCAGTGTACTGCCAAATTGTGTGGTTGTTATCAACATTGTGTTTTCTTCATTGCATTTACTAACATCTTTAAAGTTAGGAAACCTTTGTGATTTATGTGCTGTTCGAGAAATATACATTATGCATGATAAATGTAGCAATGGACATTGAGTAGAGAGATTGTCGATATTACACCACAAGAAATTAGTATATCTAGTCTGTTTATTAATAAATTAGGGAAATCCTACGGGTTGAATCAATGTCCTTTGAGAACTTATCTGTATCAGTTTCGACACTGAAGCACTGACGCACGAATTATAATTACATTTTTGATAGGATTTAAGACATGCGTAAGGCTTGACCCACATTCATTCCATCAGCCAAAACTTGGTGGCCCGAATTCTCAAAGGAGGTTTGTCGACAAACCTTGGTTTTCGAGCGTCATATGACGCTTTTCGACGCGTTTTTACAAACCAGGTTTGTAAAAAAAACGCGTAAAGACGCGTCATATGACGTACAAAAACCAAGGTTTGTCGACAAACCTCCTTTGTGAATTCGGGCCGGTACGTTTAGAAGACCCCTGTGCTTAGTCACACGCGGCACAAAATTATGAATAGGGTTTTAATGGGCCCCAGGAATTACTCTTTACCATAAAATAGATTTCAAGTCACATAAACGTTTAAATTATGAGCTACCAACGTTGAGTATACTGTTGTAAACGCAATGTAGAACAAACCCGACGTAGGCCCCCACCTCCTCCCCGTTAAAGATACTATGTCCAATTTGCAGGCCAAAAAATAATAAGGTTAAATTCTAACGGCATTTGAAAGATAATACTAATTTGGAACTTCCCTAAAAAAAGGGGGGCTTGAAAATGTCTTTAAGTGGAAAAATAACGACTATTAGTTGTCGAATTGACTTAAATGCTACCAAGTCAGTAGGTAATACTTTGATTTTCAGACCATTGTACCGAATGGTCGTACGTTTTGTGCTGCGTCAATCAGTTTAATTTTGGGCATTACAAGAAGTGGGTTATTGATGTAGACAAATGCTCATGTACCCTTTACAGCTCATTTTATGTATTTTATTACCAACAACAAAAAAGCCAGTCAGTCACTCAATAGTCACTGACAGTTAGGTCTAGCAAGTAAACTGGTTTCCCTGCATAATTTGAATATTAGGACACTGCTAACGTTTAAATTTCACAGATAGGACATATATGACATATTCATAATTCCTGCAAAGTTCCACAGAATTTGATGTTGGCTGCAAAAGAGAAATAGTATCTTTGAAGTAATACAAAGTTTAGTATGGGGTCATGAATTTGGTTCAAATGAACATATTGGAAACAGATGTGAGTTTACATTATTCATTGATCGTCATCGCGGTTAAAAGTCAAAAGTGTCAAAAGAGGTGAAATTTTGAATATTTTTTACAATCTTTATGTGGTATAGCTCTCTCTCAAGACTGATATTACTTTAGATTTTAAACAATGCTTCTTGACTACAATGGCCCGATTTGCTATCCCCGTTTTGAAATTGTATACCAGAACTGCATATTCGGAGATGTTCATGGTTGCAACTACTGCTTAGGCGCTATTTGAAATATTAAAAAAATTACCGGGTGCACCGGAAAAATTGATTATTCAATTTCTCGAAAGAAGAAGTGTTTTAGGGGATAATTTTTGTAGTGCTTGAAAAACATCTTCAGAGGAATCTGAATATATCGAAATGTTAAAGAATTACTATCCATCCAATTTTCAAAGTTTACCAAGACTTTGCAGTACTTTTAATTCACCGCTATGCACAAATTAATACGACACTGAGGGTCTCAAAGTCAGACAGTCCTGCCCATGTAGATTCCTATTTCCCCCCTAAAGGGGATTCCACCTGTCCGGGTTATTTCAATTTATGGAAAGTCACTGTTAAAAGATTTATCTACCCAGGGAGGTTATAGAGAAGGAGTGGAAACTCTTGTAATGTATTCGAACGCATGCGTGAGTTTAAAAGCGTAACATTCCACTTGGTTTTGAAGTTCCATGCTCCGAGCCGCTCTTTCACTGCTGGGAATTACCGGCAAAATGTCAGTGTAAATTTTAATCTTTATATGGGGATTGTATTGGGAATAGTGCATCAAACAATTTTTCTAATTTAGTACTCCGCCCTTCCTATAATTTGTGTGTTAGAGTTGGTAAAAGAAAAATTAGATCCCGACAAAAACTCAATAATTTAGGATAATCCGATTAGTTTAGCATGTTTTAATGTCCCGCCATTTAATCCATGATTTACAATCTTCGAAAATTTAAGTTTGCTTATGCGTGCTTCCGCGTGCTTTTTGTATTTTTGGGTTGGAAAAAAGTATGAAATTACAAAAGTTTGAGTTCGCTTGTTCAGCTCATATTACACATTCAACAATTGATGAGAAATCATTGGTACAGCAAACCTTTGCTGAGATACTATTTTATGATGTAGGAATTCTAATCCTGATATTTTATGCGCTCTTTTTTCTAACCCTGGTCGAGAGTCGCAGATTAGCGCATAACTTTTTGGCGGCTTGGAGCATAGGGTCAAAGGAGAGCGGCTTGATTGCACTTCTTCTCTATCACCTCCCGGACCTACCTGTACGACGGTTTCTTCCGTCAGGTTATGGTCTAACGCAAATCCAACAATTGAACTTAGTTTGTCTGTGACAGACTGAAGATCCTCCTCATCTAATTTGTTCGAATCCCCAGTCAAGATCTTCAGTTCAACCGACACGATAGCTAAATTGTCTTCCGTGATAGTCTCCTGGAGATAACAAATATCGAAAGGTTGACATCTATGATGGCAAAGGGCGGATGGTATTACATGCCTCATTGAACTACAGTAGATCATTAAAAGTATCCCTTACACCTACTTCGCCCTACGAATTTTACAGCGTTCAAAGCAAATTGATGTTATCATGGTCAACGATGACAACTACAAAGAAATGAATATACGTATAATTATTGAATTCATCAGTGGTAAAGGAAAGAATCTTTGGGGAAAGATTATCTTAAGAATGAAGAACTTTTTCAAGGAAAACCATATATTCAGTGTATAGCCAGGACGTAAATTGTAGACTATCCTAAATGATATAATAGCGATCAGAGAGTCCGATATGGTTAAAAATAGAATTTAAAGAGGCTGTAGCATGGGAAATTCTGGTTGACGCCATCTACGTCTTCTTTTAGACAACCGCACGTAAACGAATGGACTTGATGAACTGGGTCAGCGAGCGAAGTTCGCATCGCGCTTCGGTTTCGTTCATGTTGCACGCACGTGAATACGTAGGCCTACTGCGGTCTTCCGTAGTACGTCGTATTATACCCGATTTTCCCCGAGTTGGCCTAAGGAAAGACGCATAGTCCCGTCATGCTACATCCCTTTTAACCTAACTAAATTACGGTCACAACACCTAAAAGTAGCCTGCTCAGCGGCCGGGCGGCGAGTTTTGAGCCGACGGACACTGCTTGTTTTTAGGGCATATCGCTCGGTTGTTGCTGAAGTTTTAGCGCGGAGTTAAAATTCTGGCGGCGCCTGCTCACATTCACTCGCCGCCCAATGTACGCTCGGTGCCCGGGCGGTCGCTGCCCGGGCACCGACTTAATCGAGCGTTCGCCGTCGAACGATTTAGGTCACATATCGGAGGCTGCCAAGCAGTCGCCGCCCGGTCGCCGCTGGGCAAACAGTTGGTCACTAGGCGGCGAGTCCAAAATCGGTCGGCAGCTTTTGACCTAGCGGCTTCGATTTTAGACCTATATCGCTCGACGGCGAACGCTCGATAAGGTCGGTGCCCGGGCGGCTAACGCCGAGCACTGAGCGTATTGTGGAGCCCCGCCGATCACCGGCCGGCCGCCGGGCATTTTTTTGTTAAAATCAGTCGGTCACCGCCGGGACGCCGCCCGGAGAAGCTTTCCGATTACAGGCGCGGATCCACGGGCCTAATTCTTCCGGCCCGGCTATGGCAACCCCTTTGTGTAAAAACTAGATAAACTCAGTTTATCAGAAAAACTGTGTTTATCAATGATAAACTCAGTTTATCAACTGATGAACTGAGTTTATCAACTGATAAACTCTGTTTATCTGTTGATAAACTGAGTTTATCATTGATAAACTGAGTTTTTCTTGATAAACCGGGTTTATCAACTGATAAACTGGGTTTATCAACTGATAAACTGAGTTTTTCTGATAAACTGTGTTTATCTGTTGATAAACTGAGTTTATCTGAGAAAAACAGAGTTTATCTGAGAAAAACAGAGTTTATCTAGTTTTTACACAAAGGGCTTGCCATAGCCGGGCCGGAAGAATTAGGCCCGTGGATCCGCGCCTGTCCGATTACACCCAGTTTTGACCTGAAATTGACCGGCGACCGACGGGAATTCGACAGGGCACCGCCCAGGTATCGCTGGGGCTCTACAGCCTGCTCGACTTCTCCAAAAAAATCGTTTGGCGATGCCTTAATTCCAGCGGTGACCGAGCAGGCTACTAATCGGTCGGTAGCTGCTCTGATTTGTGACATAGCTTATCCTAAAATGCATTGGACCCAGTCTTTTTGACACATAATATTTATCCACAGCTTACACCGTGTATATATACTCACATTAAATATTTCATCTTTAGGCCTAGCTCCTGTGATCGGTGACAGGGTTGTAGCTGTATAGTGGGCAATTGATCACATATATTAATGAACATGAGATGCACATATCAAAAGCGTGTCCAGAAAGAAGGAAAAACTTCAATCGATTATAGGCCTACTATGTGTTATTTGGCCATGCTAAATTATGATCTACGTGTTCCACAAAGTATACGATTTTTCGTTTACGACAAGCCAAAATCAGTCTACTGCCGTCACCTCCTGAACTATAGTGTCAACAAAATAAATGCGACTGCTTCCCTAATATGCCTCCGCCTATATGCTTGTATTACCAAGTATCGATCTAACAGGGTGTAGGCCTATAGGTCATATTTATTTGAAATGTCATAAGATAGTTTTAACAACCTTGAGAGTTGAAAACGCATTTTGGCCTTGTTACAACATATAATTTAGCAACTGTTTACTTGACATCTGTTAATTTTTGATAAATTATTACACTCACAAGATATTTTATGGGACTTTTAATTTTCCTGACCATGTGAGCTTTCACTTTTGATTTCTTAAACGTGCATTCTAGTATCCTTACATGCTTATTATTCTTCGATATTCGTTTGAATTGCTTTTTAATGCTCGCTGTAACGATCTAATTTCTGGAAGTTTTACACTTGTATGACCCTGTAACCATATTACATCGCAAATTTAATCAGTTCATCTTTGTATATTCATACATACATGTACCTGACCCAGGTTTGTTTAGAATCCGTTTCATGTTTATTCAGTTAACGCGGTAACGACTAGCTGACAGACAACATCAAGTTATGCCTCGTTCCGCCACCTTCATAACAACGACTTGTAAGTATACTACTTGACCATGCACCCTACTACAGATGGACTAATAATGAAAGTGTTTCTTTGATCACATCATGACCACCGCCACCTGATAATGTGTATGTTGATGAGGACATTAATTTGACGCGACAATGTTGATTATGTAATCACGCATCATCACAGACAAAAGAACCTTTTACATTTCCTCAGATTCTTTTCGCTGGGCCAGGGCCCAGTGTGTAATTTTAGGAAATGTATTGTGATTAAGACCAGTTAGAGGAGCAGTGAACCGCAAATTATGAAAATGTGTGTGATATTAGATTGATGATTAAAGAAGTGGACACTGGTGGACATACATCTGGACTTCCCAAACTTTGAAAAATAAATATTCTTTACTGTCCTATTACCTTCTATTCCTTGGAAATGGATAGGATATGTTTTAAAATGAACTTTGAAATCATCAGCCAAAATTACAAGTTTCTCTTGTAAACTGCTTCTGATTCTCTAGTAAAAACTTCATATACGTCAATATTCATATGTACGCCACCGTATCAGGATACCTATCCCCTGGGCAATCACCCCCCAGAAAACTACCCCCGTACGACGATTACCCCCTGGAAAATTACCCCCGGGAGAATTACCCCCCGAGGACAATTAACCCCAAGAAAAATTACCCCCCGGAAAATTGCCCCCCCCGGAAAATTACCCCCCGGAAAATTACCCCCCCCCCCCCTCGAGGACAACGTCCCCCCCCCCCCCCGAGGACAATTACACCCCGAGGAAACAACCCCCGAGGACAATTACCCCCTGAGGACAATTACCCCCCAAGGACAAGAACCCCCCGAGGACAACTACCCCCGAGGACAATTACCCCCCCCCCCGAGGACGACAATTACCCCCAGAGGACAACTAACCCCCGAGGACAATTACCCCCCGAGGACAACTACCCCCGAGGACAATTACCCTCCAAGGACAACTACCCTCGAGGACAACTATCCCCCAGGAAAACTACCCCCGAGGACAATTACCCCTTCCCCCTCCGAGGACAATTCCTCCCTTCCCGCGGGGGGGGGGGGCAATAACCCCCGGAGGACAACTACCCCCAATTACAATCACCCCCGAGGAATTTATAACACTGTGACGTATAATGGAAGCTTATCTCCAAAATGCTATTTGCAGAAAATTTCATTAACCTTCATTTTCTTTGTTATTTATGAAGTTCATTTCAGTCTTTTCAAATTATTCAATTCGATATGGAGGGTGGAGGTTGCCCAATTCCCCCGTAGTTTTGCTACCGAGTAAAGAACAGAAATTACATTTCTTAGAAAATGAACAATACATTGCGCGCAGATGAGTACGCGTTACAGCCTCTTTCACCAACAAAGCCCCAACAAAGAAATTAGGATGTAAGATTTCCTTTATGCATCCTCTGTATCTTTTATTAATCAGCTGATCGTGTATTTGTCTTTGTATGTAAAAGTCTTCCTTCTTCGCTCGCTAAAAATATTTTGACAGCAAGGAAATTAAGGGCAACGAGAGGCCCGAATATCCTCATATTCGTGTATCAAGGTCATGACCGAATATATCACTTTTTATTTATGTATATTCGGCGGCAAGGTGACCGCATACAGTACTTTAAATCATTTCTAGTGTGTGGATTACAAGCTAATTTTTTACAAGTTTGAAAAAGTCTTCTCCTTTTTATTCTTAAATGTGCCCATACGTGTGTGCATAGCACTTGACGAGTGCCAGGGCCATGCAAAATTAATAGTCTGTAAAGACTTTGGGATTCGGGAGAAACTTTTCATTTCTTAAGAGTGTACCGTGAAGTTAAAATAACGCTGCTCCAGAGAAATGTATTTCTATGCATTTTGAAAAGCTCTGGACAATTACCTAAAACTTACATCCTTCGTGGAAATCAGCAACCGCGCTGGCGTTACTACAAATTTCCTTTTTATTATAATTAATGCAACGCCAGTGCGGTTGATGATTTCGAGACAAGGAAGACAATGTGCTATAATTTGAACAAATATGGGTTCATGCAGGGGATCTTATGGGCTCGTAGCCATCTCTCAATGTGTCAGATCGTCTTTTGCTATTGAATCCTGATTGTCCTCGGGGGTAATTGTCATCGGGGTAGAATTATCCTCGGGGGGTAGTTGTCCTCGGGGGGTAATTGTCCTTGGGGGGTAATTGTCCTAGGGGGTAATTGTCCTCGGGGGTAATTGTCCTAGGGGGGTAATTGTCCTCGGGGGTAGTTGTCCTCGGGGGTAATTGTCCTCGGGGGGTAATTCTCTGGGGGTAATTTTCCGGGGGTAATTGTCCTTCGGGGGTAGTTGTCCTCGAGGGGTGATTCTCCGGGGGAAATATGCCAGGGGGGTAATTGTCCTTTGGGGGTAGTTTTCCGGGGGGTAATTTTACGGGGGGGTGAGTGCCCAGGGGGGTAACTGTCCTAGAACCCTCGACTCTACCTTCTAATTCACAAGGGCGTTCTTCGAGCCGTGTTATGGAAAAATCATAGGAATATTGGGGATATTCTAATAGCACAATAGAATCAGTACACAGTGTGTTTCTTGAAAAAAGGAAATCAATGTTTGACCCACAATATCCCACAAAATTAAAAAATAAAATAGATTAATTATTTTAATCCTTTACAAAAAAAATCAAATAAAATTACCATATTGATACAGTTTTGGATCATCAAATTAGAACAGGATTTAAAAGCAGCAATTTCGAAACTGAGGGGTCTATATTTCTCAGCGCAATGGATGGCCATTCATTAGGCCGTTAATTCCTCTAAAAACTCTGAAGCCATATGTAAGCCTGTCCATGGATTATACTCTACCTGCATTTGAACAAAGGAGTCGTGCTACTTTGTCGATACAATTGATGTGATGTCTTGCTTCCTCTGCTTTCCCTGGATATCCGAGCATTCTGCAAATATTCCGGCCATCTTGGTTATCCCAGCCCTGATCACAAACTGAACCCCAACCGGTCGTGTTGGTGTACATCTCTACATGTCCTTCTTGTTTAAGAACAGAGCCGGACAACTGTACTGATACAGATGGGATAAACATCATAATAAATAATTGAAGAATACCTTGTTAATATTCTACGGGGTGCCTAAAAGTAATGCAATGATATCATGATTGGCAAGATCTTAAAAAGTCCTCACCTATCCTCAATGATATCAGGCAGGTATTCTTATAGTAGTATCCTGTAATCGTCCTGTGAATTTCAAAAGAATTTTAGAGGAAACTACAAAGATATGATCATTTTTTTCAAATGTTACAAGGAAAGCGCGTTGAATAGTATCCGTGCACAATAAGCGTACATAAGAACGGAACCTTCTTCCGGTGCATTACCATGAAGTAACGTAATGGTCGGCCCTGCTTCCAGATTTTCTATGATTAAGATTAAAGAAGGATATTCCCAAATATTAATTGATGATAGGAAGAAGTCACAACAATTTACCCTACACTTGATATATAATATACAATCATTTTGCAATGAGAGATTTATTTGATAAATCTTAGGAAATTTCAAAAATGGGTATAAAGTACTACATCATATTTTGGTGCAATCTGCGACCCTCTGACCCATAGCACCCTGATAACGATGGTGGAGTAGTGTTGATGTGAAACCAACCTGGTACTGGTCCTTCTCCATATAGTTCCATACGTAGCATAGGCTCGGACTTATAACTGATTGGTAGCAGACGTACATACCGGCATACTTTAACCGAGGGCAATATGTTGTACACCACCGTGTTATCGTCCGTATTGCCCTCGAAGACCTTAAAGAAATGCAAAGAACAGACTTTCTTATCATATCTGATAACAAATAAAAATGAATCTGACTTTTTTGGTATCTCTAAATGAAACAACAATGCACACAATGGGTGGCTCGCGAAGGGGTTGACAAGGATGTGGCATCGATTCATTCTCACTTACTGATAATAATTTGTTTACCACAAACATACATTCGTATAAAGATATATTCATGGAGGAAGGGAAAAAGAGGGTGGGGAGAAGCATGAAGACAGAAAGAAGATTAAAAGTGCTGTGACGGAATTACTGAATAAACAAAATATAAAAATATTTTGTCATTACTACTTAACATTACTAAGTGTATAAAGCATTGACAATATTGTTATAGTTGGTTGCATTTTTTTCTTGCTTGTTTGTTTGATTATTTGTTTTTTTTTCTCACTTCTTAGGATACAGGAAATTACCCTTACGTTCAAAGGAATAAATTGACACCTACCTTATCGGCTACGGGCTCGTTGAGGGCGCCTTGTACTGTATCGAAGGTAATGCCGTCTATGCTGCATGCTACCTTAAAGCTTGTAACCCATTCGTTGGCAAATTTACGACCTTGTATTGCAACTCCAGTAATACGATAAAAGGTAGACAGGTCAACCTTGGAAAGACGAATAATAACATAAACTTTTTCCCAATATATCAAAATGAACTTGTAACATTAGGACAAAATCAAATTATCACTAGACTTTAATTCGTCACTTAGACGAATTAGGTGATACGTATGATATTGGTTTACATAACGAAGAATGCATTACACGATATCATATTATTGTATAAAATGCTCCTCCCATAATGATCTGTCCATATGTCAAGTTTAAATTGTGTCGATCCCTTGATCATTATGGATCTAGGGAAGATAGATTGAGACAATATATTATCATTGACTCTGTGTAGTAACCAGTTACACCTTTGACTCTAATTTACATCATGAAGAACGCATTTTGACGATTTTATCTTATTCAATAGAAATGAAAATGTAATTGATAACTAAGAGCTTATGCCTGAATAATTAAAAGTGAATAGTGTATGACGTCACGATGTCCCGGCGTAAATGAAAAGTCAAAATAGATGTGGGAACTCATTAGCGATCATTTTGAGTTGTCGACGTGAGATTCGCTAGTTACTTGAAAATAAAATCTTTAAATATCGGATGGATATATACTGTCACGGTATAAGGAATGTGGATTAGAAGGATATTGATCTGTCAGTCTTTCTCGAAGGCTTGTCAATTAAAGGAATACAAAAAAATTGAATGTATTGCGCTCAAGAAATTACATACAGCATTGCCAGTAAATCTCCCATTATATAAACCTGTTTATGTTCAGTATAAGTTTTCTGTAAAACATTTTCAAAGACAGGGATGAAATCATTGATATTTGATTGGGTTTTCCTATATATGACACCTACAATAATATTCTTATGTCTCGGCAAGTTGCGTTTTTAATAAACAGTGATTAATAATTGTATGATGGGTATAATATAGATATATCATTGCGTATTTCATATTCAAAATTGTCAGCGACCAATAGACCAACACCTCCACTTTTTCCTACTTGGCGATTAGAATGTATACATGAATAACCAGACACATTGAATAATAGTGGCGTACTGTCATTAATCCAAGTTTCAGAGAAATCTATACATAAAGTACAGATGAAATTGGATAAAGCATTACAATGTATTTTTTAAACTAAGCGAATTAAAATGTAAAATACTAAAATGATAGTCAATGTTACTGAATTCAGTCGTAAAATCCTCATCAATATAATATTTACAGTTCAGAAACCTACTGATATGAAACTCATATGCTTTTTCGGATAAATAGTTTAAATCATTGATATCAGTATAAGTAACTGTAGTATTACTACCAAATATTGAATGAAGTTCGTCATTATTCAAGTCTTGAATAGGAAATGAACAATGAGAACAGAGTGGGTTATTAGTGTAGCCAAATGTTCATGTTCCCTATAACGCTCATTTTATGTAATTTATTACCAGAGAAAAAAACGTGTCAGTCAGTCACTCAATAGTGTCTGACAGTAAAGTCTCGAAAGTAAAAGGGTTTCCTTACATAATTTGAATACGAGGACACTGCTAACGTTTAAGTTTCACAAATAGGACATACGTGACATATTCATCATTTCAACATTCAACTCAAAATTGTGACATGATCTCATTATCTGATCAAAAAACTAAAGTACACCGTTTTTATAGCCCATGGTCTCAGCTATAACAAACCCAAATTTGGGAGAAAACAGAGCACAAATAAGATAGATAGTGCTCAAAGATGAATGTCATGTAGATTCATGATGTGAACAAAATTCACCTTCCATAGACATAACACGCAAATTAAGAAAATTCTGACATGTGGCCTATTATGTTCTTATAAAAGACCAGTTGGAGAGCTTTGATTGAACTAATAAGTTGTATAGCTTTATTGAGGCTCTATGTCAGTCAGACATCTTTGTAGGCATCTCATGTACAAGTACTCATTGTTTCATAACATGACCTGGCATGAGTCATGGGTTGCAGGTCATTCTATATTTAGTTATACATGCTAGTCTGTATTTGCAGACTCTGTTAAACTACATGTAGCTATCACTACACCTCCCTTCTTTAAAAGAGGTTTACATATACATATATAAAACTTCTTAAACTGTACAGAGTGACAGGGTGGACTACCTGTACACTCGCGACTGTACTAGGGCATTATTCTGTCCCTTAAAGCTGGAGTACTGTCGCTTTCAAATATATAACTTATTACGCGACAGTCCATATCTTTCAAGGTTGCGATTCGCGAAACTGGAATTCTCTGTTGAGGTTGAGTGATATCTGTTGATTTGTGTAATCAAAGTGACTGATTAAATCCGGTTATATTTTTAAACTATAACATGCAAATATATATATCATGCTCATGCGATCCTGCAGTTATGTTTTAAAGTCCAAGTTGAACTCTGTAACTTTAAACTATTTACAAAACGCGAAAGTCTTTCTCTGTGGTTCGCTTTCATTTATTTACAAGTTCAAGCGATCTGGCGGTTTAATAACTCGTCCGCTTCTGGTTCTGGTTGATGACGTAGTTGAGCTTTCTCCAGATGCTGGTTGCTCTGTAGCTTCTGCAGTGTCATCTAGCTCGAAGTCATCCTGTGTTGGTAGTGTAATAGACTCGGCTTGTTGTTGACGTGGGACTGGCCTGAGGTGACGTCTGTTTCTGCGACGTATCTCTCCTGTTTCTGTCTCGATCTGGTATGATCTGTTTCGATCCTGGACAGACCTGACAATACCACGTTTCGACCAGGTGTTGGTTTTCATGTCTTGGAGTATGACATGATCTCCAGGCTTTAGCTTTGACAAGTCTCGAGCATGTTTGTCGAATCGCTCTTTTTGCTTCACCTTATGATCCTCCTTTCTTCCCCTCACTGATCGAGTATTGACCTGTTGGTTGTCAAGTAAACTGTCAAGCATGGGGAGATTCGATCGAAGTCGACGATTGTAGAGGAGTTCTGCCGGAGACTTTCCGCATGCTAGTGGTGAACTGCGATAGACTTGTAGAGCTCTGTGGATATCCTGTCCACTGTGCTGTGACTTTAATATGAGTTTTTTTACAATCTTCACAGCATTCTCTGCGAGGCCATTGGACTGCGGATAATATGGACTTGATGTAGTATGGTGAAAATCCCATTCTTTTGCAAAGCTCTGGAACTCTTGGCTTGCAAATTGAGGACCATTATCCGACATCAGTTCACATGGCGTTCCATGGCGAGCAAATACTGCTTTCATGTGGTTGATCACGGCCT
The DNA here is from genome assembly GCA_035222895.1 of Strongylocentrotus droebachiensis. NCBI lineage: Eukaryota > Metazoa > Echinodermata > Echinoidea > Camarodonta > Strongylocentrotidae > Strongylocentrotus > Strongylocentrotus droebachiensis. The sequence goes on from JAVYIG010003881.1 coordinate 167,486, forward strand.
TGCTACTAGTAGAAGTCATAGTACATACTTCAATGAACTGTGAATAGTAGTCGACGATGACCATGTACTCTCTATTGTTCAGCGTGAACAAATCAACAGCAACTTTTTCCCACGGGCGGTTCGGTACGTCATGAGGATGTAGACTTTCAGCTTGCTGTTTTGGTCTGTACATTAGGCATGAAGTACAACTTTGGACCATTTCAGTGATTTCTGTGTTGATTCTGGGCCAATAGATGACTTCTCTAGCACGTTTCTTACACTTCTCGATGCCTAAGTGTCCTTCATGGATTTTGTTTAGCATGAACCTTCTCATAGTAGTGGGAACCACTATTTTGCTGCCTTTGAAGATGATGCCATCTGCTTCAGAGAGTTCACTCCTGATATTCCAGTATTCCCTGACTCTAACTGGACATTGCTGCTTCGTTTCCGGCCAACCATCTCTGATGATGCCTAGCAGCTCTTGCAGTTGATCATCTTTCTTTGTCTCTTTGACAATCTGATTTCGTTTGTTCGATGTAACTGGCATGCTCTTGACAATAGCATCTACGTAGACTCTGATATCTTCCTCAGTTTCAGCATTCAACTCAGCCTTTGGATCTACTGCTCTGGACAATGTATCAGCAGTATACATGTACTTTCCAGGCGTGTACAAGACCTTGAGATCATATCTCTGTACCCTGATGAGTAACCTTTGAATGCGTAGGGGACAGTCACCCAGTGACTTTACAAACAGTGGAATAAGTGGCTTGTGATCAGTCTCCACTTCTACTTGTTGTCCATAGATGTATTGATGGAATCTTTCACATGCGTATGTGATTGCCAGCAATTCTTTCTCGATCTGTGCATATCTAGTCTCTGCATCAGTCATTGATCTAGATGCATATGCGATCGGAACCCAATCTTGATCATATTGCTGTAGTAGCACTGCACCAATACCATCCTTTGATGCGTCTGCTGACAGCTTGGTTGGTTTCTTGCAGTCATAGAAATGTAGGACTGGCTCTTGTATCAGAGCTTTTTTCAGTTGATTCCATGCATCCTCTTGTGCATGATCCCATGTCCATACATTCTTTTTGTCTAGTAGATGTCTCAGCGCTGCTGACTTGGTCGACAGATCTGGAATGAACTTCCCTTGGTAATTGATCATACCCAAGAACCGTTGGACATCTTTCCGACATTTCGGTCTCTCAATGTTCAAGATAGCAGACACTTTCTTTGGATCAGGTTGAACTCCTTGATCACTGATCAAGTCACCAATGAATGTGAGCTTCTTGACATTGAACTCGCACTTGTCTTTGTTCAACTTGAGATTCATTTTTCTCACAATGCTGAGAACCTCTCTCAACCTGTCATCATGCTCCTGTTGGGTAGTTCCCCATACAATCACATCATCCATCATTGTGTTAACTCCCGGAATGTGTGCAAACAGTTGGTGCACTATCTTGTGATAGACTTCCGAAGCACTACAAATACCAAAAGGTAGTCTCAAGAACTTGTACCTTCCGTATGGCGTGATAAACGTACAAAGTTTGGAGCTTTCGTCATCTAGTTGGATCTGCCAAAAACCACTAGATGCATCTAACTTGCTGAAGTATTTGGCTCCTGCAAAATGTGCAGTTATTTCAGCTCTTGATGGCAATTGATAGTGTTCTCTTTTGATTGCTCGGTTCAGGTCTCTTGGATCTAGACAGACCCTGAGCTGACCATTCTTTTTCATTACCACCACGAGAGAAGAAACCCAATCAGTTGGCTCATCAACTCGTGTGATTACGTCCATTCGTTCCATCTTATCTAACTCGTCTTTGAGTTTATCTTTAAGTGGAAATGGAACTTTGCGACATGCATGCTGAACAGGATGTGCGTCCTCTCTCAATGTGATGTGGTGTTTACCAGGAAGACAACCTAGACCTACAAACACATCTTGATAGTCTTGAACTACACTTTTACCCGTTCCGTGTTCAGTTTGTTTCTCAACATGATACACCCGTTTCACCAGATACAAGTCTTCACTCGTCTGTAATCCTAACAAAGGCTGACGATTTCCAGGAATGACTAGACACGGCACATTGCGTTTGATCCCTTTGTACTCAACTTGTACACAACAACGACCTTTGACCGGGATATCTGTCTCATAATAACCTGTCAACATCACTTTGGCTCTTTGTAGCTTTGGTTTTGGTTTCAATTTGTGAAATACTGTCTCAGGAAGAAGATTCGCCTGAGCACCAGTATCAACCTTGAAGTCAACCGGCTGGTTATTGACTAGTAGATTAACTATCCATTCATCCTTGGATTCTTTTGATGTAACAGAGCAAATCATGAAACCTTCTGAATCTACCTCCAAGTGCTGCAGTTCATTGACCTTGGCTACTGGGGTTTTACAACATTTAGCAAAATGATTTTGTTTACTGCACTTCTTGCATGTTTGACCTTGTGCGGGACATTTGTCTTTGCTATGTCGGTTTCCGCACCTGCTACATGCATCACTTTTAGTACGACCTTGAGGTTCTGACCGTTTTGACTTTGAACCAGGAAATTTCTTTTTAGTCTTGCTGAAAGAATCTACCGGAATTGAGGCGTTTTTCCCTGCGGAACTCAACGCTTGTGCCTGCGTTCGAGTTTGTTCAGCCGCACGACATACTTGCAACGTTTTAAACAATGTAAGATCATCTTGCCTCAACAAACGTTCTCTTAGACCATCGTCTAAAATACCACAGATAATTCTGTCCTGGATAAGACTCTCTTTCAACGTGGAAAACTCACACGACTGAGCACGACTCCGCAATTCTGTTGCGTACTGATCAACACTCTCATGCACTAACTGAGATCTTGTGAAAAATCTATGTCTCTCATACGTTAGATTACGTTTCGGCATGCAATATTCCTCATATTTGTTCAACACTTTCTCAAGCTTCATGCTCTCACCCTCAGCAAATACAAACGTATTATACAATTCCAAGGAAGCATCGCCAATCACGTGTAGAAGCATTGATGTTTGTAACTTTTCATCTTTTTCAGACATTCCTGAGGCAACATTGTATAGAGTGAATTTCTGTTTAAATCTTCTCCAGTTCTCGGAAATATTTCCCTTTAAGTCGAGTGGAGGAGGTTGACTGAGATTTGCCATTTTGTTTCTTTTTGTTTCTTAGCCTAGTGTAGTCACTCACATGAACAGCATAACAATTAGCTTTTTCTTTTTGTATCTTTGCAACAATTACTTTAAGCTCAACTATTAACTTTCACTGAGTTATTCTGTATGTTCATGTCCCATATATGTCACGCTTACTGCCCGTTATACTGGAACTGGCCCGGCACAGAACTATGCACTCCAATCCATACAACGACAGCGCTAACTATTATGGACATAACTACATTCACTGGACATACACTTAGACTCTAAGCCCTCTCATCATCTCTCACATCACAAATAATTGGATTGAACTGGCCTGATTTCAATGATTCCTCCATATATATACTGTAGGCTGGATTGCTCAGCACAATTAAACACTGGCTGCCTAGTTCTGACACCATATTATGTTCTTATAAAAGACCAGTTGGAGAGCTTTGATTGAACTAATAAGTTGTATAGCTTTATTGAGGCTCTATGTCAGTCAGACATCTTTGTAGGCATCTCATGTACAAGTACTCATTGTTTCATAACATGACCTGGCATGAGTCATGGGTTGCAGGTCATTCTATATTTAGTTATACATGCTAGTCTGTATTTGCAGACTCTGTTAAACTACATGTAGCTATCACTACATGGCCTTTAATCGAAGTTTGTACTATGATGACGTCATTAAAATGAAAATGAATGTGTATTGATCTTGTAGACAATTGCCTCGACTACAATATATTGAAATGTAGAAGAAAATTGATGAATATTGAGAGAAATACACTTATTTTTCCATAAATATAATGACGTCATAAAAAACATTTTTGTATTTTTACTTCCAAGGCCATGATGATGATGTCAAGATGTACTTAATGGCCAAATGAAATTGGGTTCAGCTTATATCCTAAAGCGCTACAATGGATTTTGTATAGGCATGTTTTTGCCCATGTATGCTATGTATTACAAGAGCTTGCACGCACGGACATTATCTTAAACGGACGCTCATTCCGTTATTAATGGGCAGAAAAAGGTGAACAAGGTATCAAAATGCTTGAAAAAATGTGTTAAATATGATGACAGAAACAATTCGGCGATTCTATGTTGCAAAATGCCATTACGCGCGGAAACGCGCGAGCACGCGCGTATGCGCGTTTTTTTGCGAAATGCTTAAAATGGCCTGAAACGTATGCAAAATGAATTTGAAACGATTTGGAGCATTTTTATTTTTTGCGCGCTCGCTGACGCGCGGACGTACGCATGCGCGCGCGTTTTTTGACCTGAAATCGACCGGACGGGTATTGACCTTAATCATGATAAATATGAATGAGAAATGCCTTTCCGTTATGAAGATATGATCATGAGTTGAAAGTACAAAAAAAAAAAAAAAAATGGCGCCTGGATGACGTCATGAAGACTTGATGACCTTGTTACTCTAACGTCTCATGACAATGACCTATGACTGTGCCAAAATTGAACGAAATTGACTAAACTGATCTTGAGTTATCCTGTTAATAATAAGAATAAATAAAGAATAATAATAAAGAAAGAAAATTCTGACGAAAACAATAGGTGATCTGTCGAAAACGACAGACCACCTAATAATAAAGAAGAAAGAAAATGCTGACGAAAACAATAGGTGATCTGTCGAAAACGACAGACCACCTAATAAAAATCTTGACGAAATCAATAGGTGATACGTAGACTACGTACGTATCACCTAATAAGAAAAATCTTGACGAAATCAATAGGTGATACGTAAACTTCGTACGTATCACCTAAATATAATTTTAATCGGCATTCTGTTAAAACTCCTATTCATTGAGGTTTTTGTCTGCCAATTATTAGGTACCGAGAGACGTGAGAGAAAGGCGGACCGATCTTACCTGGATCCATTGTTGATTGCTAGTATTATATTGAGTGCTATCACTACCTCCAGACCAGGCTGAACCTGTCTTCAGGCGTGCTCTCTCGGGGCCAAATGTCGGATGTACATAAGATGCTGTCAGGTTTGAATCTGGGATGGCTCCACTTCCTATACCCAGAGGATCCCCGGGAGGAACATTCTGCATCGCTCCTGTTGGTAGAATTTGATATTTATTAAAACGTTTAGACAATACCACGGTCTCCCGCTGTACGCCCCGGCTTGTTAAAAAACCACTCAATGTGGCAAAGGACAATGTGTGCCTACCCTTATCCACAACTACATGACGTTGTTGTATTAAACTTGCTTGCAATGCAACTGTCCATGACATTTGTTTTTAGATTCTACGTTGCCACAAGACCTAAATGAATTCTTTGATTTTATTGTATGAAAGCTGACCAAAAAAGAGAACCACTTTATTTACTTAGACGTTCTTTACTCAGATATGACTCGGATAAACTGAGTGACATCGCTCTTACCAAAGTGGTATAATTGAGAACTATGATCCCGAGACACAAACCAAGAGGGAAAATAAAAACATAACAAAACCTTTAATTAATTTAGGATTAGGTCTCGTCGAGGTTGTGACCAATGAACCGGTTTACTAATACATGGATATTTGTTGATTTTTTGGGGGGGATTTTTTTTTAATAATTTTTTTTGAGGGGGGCACCTCGTGAGTGCGTGGACGATATAATTTCAAAATTAAACTAGTGTACCCCAACTACTGTGTAAATAATATTTAATGATATAAAAGGGGATTCAATTCAGTTCAGTCTTTATTTTTGCCCTGGATAAAAACAACATACATAAAATATATAAACAACAGAGCATCATGAATATAAATCAATACAGAGCAATTAGACAAAAAACGAATTATGAGAAAGAGGGGTCAACAAAAAAGAGCAATTAGCCTCATAGAACGTAGACCACCAAATTAACAATAAATACATAATTATAAAAAAACAAACATACTATTATCAATGTAATGCTTCCTGGGAGAAATTTAAATTATAAAAAAATATTTGTGGCTTTCAATTAAAGATCGACTAATCGATCTTGTTTACTGAGTGTAAACCACAAATATGTTTAAATAAACACACTATTAAGATATAAAATACGGAAACAAACATACAATATTTAAGATTGGACACAAACTTTAAAAAAGGGATTCATAACAGTGTTTTAAAGACTTAAGTGATGGGCTGATTTCTATTTCTATAAACAATATGTTTGACCAAAAGACATGTCATCTTTATTTCATATCCCATGGTTCACCAAACTTTTGCTAAAGTATCTGGGTTATGTCATATGTATGATGTACAGTTAAGGAAGGATACGAGCCTCGAACCCATGACAAATCATTAACGTCCTTTAACAAGACCATTTTCTACATTTGCTTACTCTCCACCCTGGTGAAGTATAGATAGGTACCTGCAGGCGCGTACGCAGGGGGGGGGGTGTTTTGGGGGTTGAAACCCCCTCAAATTTGTATTATGTGTGTGTTCTGGAGGAAACCCCCCCCCCCATCATTTGTTTTAAATGAAAAATAAAATAAAATACAAAAAAGTAACCTAACCCTGCATGGTTATGTCATATGTATGATGTACAGTTAAGGAAGGATACGAGCCTCGAACCCATGACAAATCATTAACGTCCTTTAACACGACCATTTTCTACATTTGCTTACTCTCCACCCTGGTGAAGTATAGATAGGTACCTGCAGGCGCATACGCAGGGGGGAGGTGTTTTGGGGGTTGAACCCCCCTCAAATTTGTATTATGTGTGTGTTCTGGAGGAAACTCCCCCCCCCCCCATCATTTGTTTTAAATGAAAAATAAAACAAATAAAAAAAGTAACCTAACCCCCCCCCCCCCCCCCCCCCCCCCCACTGAACGAAATATCAGTCGGCACGATTTTCCAAAAATATTTACAGAAATCTTCTATTGGACCAACATCCACCCACGTCTTCTATGGGTTTCTGTTGGTCCATTAGATATTTTCTTCTATGATGGGTTTCTGTTGGTCCATTAATGATCTTTCTATGGGTTGCTAATGGTCCCATATTCAGAATTTCCTATTAAAACCAATGGGCTTATTGGTTTTTAATAGTTCAATAGTCCATTGGCTTCTATTTATAAATCAATAATGATAAATCAAATATCGATTTTAGCAACTGTCCACCATAAAGGTATATTCTAATCTCAATTGCATTAACTCCATCACAAAGATCATTTGAAGTGAGTTTAAGAATATCCTGTATTTAACTGAAGGCTTGTACTATTCTATATAATAAACATACATGTTGTTTCTTGGTTAGTAATCGTTATAATCAATATATCTATTGCTAAAACGTGAATTTAATTGTAACATGATCCGACAAATAATCTATCGGTCATTAATTGCAGAAAGAAAATAAAGATCACAAAATTGATGTGCATTGTCATAAGTTGCTTAACAAATTATGATAAATGTATTTTTCTGTGAACACGTGTAAAGTAATCATGAATATGCATGAGATAAACGTAGCTGTTGGTTTCTATTGGTTTCTATGTTTCTTAATTCTATTGGTCATATTGGTTTATATTGGTCGCATTGGTTTCTATTGGTCCTATTGGCTTCTATTTATGTTGGTTTCTATGGGTGGTATTGGTTTATATTGGTTTCTGATGGTTTGAATGGTCTCTATTGGATTCAATTCTATAGGTCCAACAGAAACCATTACAGACCAATAGAATGTTTCTAATGGTCTCTATTGGCCTCTATGGGATCAGCCATGCACAAAGAAGACGTAAGACTTGATGCATGGCTGATTGTCAACGAAACGGAGTAAGCTAGGTCTTTTTTGTCAACTATGTTTGTTGCTACTGCAGGCAGCCAGTGAAAATGAACTCGTTTAATCAAATTATGGAAATGCAAGCATTACTTTAAACAAACAGAACTGTGTTAGTCCTGGCTCATTTTCCCTGATTGAGGTGTCATATGAAAGGGAAGAAATTAAACTTTCTAGAAATGTTATTTTTTCTTTGAAATTCAGATACCGCCCGCCAAATGATTTGTTTGGTTTCCTCTCTTCAAAATGTTTTAAATCTCTCATGCGTGAAATATTCATCATATGAGTTGCATCAAAAGAAAGAGGATGATCGAAGCTTTATAAATATGTGTCATTTATTAACTGTATTTGCGATTAAGTTGTGATAAAAAATCGATAATTCTCGGTTTCGTTTTTTCTGGGACGCACTGTATATACGCATAAGGTCACTTTTGTTGTAACATCCGAACGCACAAATGAAAAGACGATGATGGTCCAATATTCTAGGTTGTGTTCCTCCGATCAACCAATTTATACATGCTTTCAGTCAACCTCCACCAAAGTTCATAGAAAAAAATGATTAGTTACTCACCTATTTGACAAAACGGAAGTAAAAATATCAGAACACAGGGCCACGAAATAAATCGTTCACGAAGCATCTTTCTTTTCCCCGCCCAAAAATCCTCTGTACAAACTGACACTAATGATGTTGAAATGAGATAATTCAATGACACAGCCACTGGTTTTAAGACAATGATTGGTGTCACAGTGGAATAAGTCAAGGTGGTACACACACGCACGCTGATATGAATGTGAGGTGAATTGAACCAAGGAGTCAGGATTTAGTCAAAACTATACGGACACGCATTTCCTAGAAAACGTATTGTTCTGATGAAAACGAATAGCGCCAAAGCAGGAAAGGATAGAGTATAGAATTGGAGTCTTTCTTATTGATAAAATTGTTGAGATTTACAAGATTTTTCAAACAATTGTCTACTTTTTAAAAAAAATTGCTTTGGGGAGGGGGGGGGGCAAAAATTGCAAGACTAATGTAGAAAATGAATGCATTTTAAGAAAATGGATAGGTTTTATATCTTGATAATATAATCAACAGCAGAGGCAGTGGCCCCCCGGCCCCCCTGGATCCGCTGAAACACCTCCCCTCCCTGCACCCACCCACCCCTAATTTCGTCACTGCTGGTCACCATTACGTACCAATATTTGGCTCGCATAATTTCAAATTTGGGCCTCCCCCCCCCCCCCCCCCCCCTAAGAAATCCTGGATCCGCGCCTGCAATAGCAGTCGATCCGAATGTCCTGTTCGAGTTCCTCAATCGTTAGGGTGCGTTTATTGGGTCTTGCCACTAGATATGTACATATCGTACCCCACTATCATACCCCACTATCGAACCCCACTATACGAAAGTGATTTGCGGGATGTCGCGTTTATCGTCTATTCACGATTCAAAATAAAGGCCTGCACAGCTGTTTTACGCCGTTTGAACCGGGAAGCAGACAGTTTCTCGGAGGTCAACTACACACACATGCCTAGCCTGTACGGTACACAACACATGGCGCGCTAGCCTCCGAACCGGAAGTTAACCTGGGTGGTCCGATTTGTATGTAGGGTTCAAAACAGCTTTGCGTTTATCATCTCTCAGAAACGTGATTCTGGCTGTATGTCACATTCAAAACACACCTTTTTGCGTCTTTAGATATGCCCATATCTAAAGACCTTTAAAAAAAGACTTTGCGTTTATCACCTTCTAAATTTGCCTGACGTTTGAGTAACCTGATTCTAGCAAAAAAATCTGGTCAATAAACGCACCCTTAGTCTTGCTCAGACTTCCGTGAATCTTTATTCAAACGATGAGTCGGTTCATTACAACTTTTAAACTAAATTTAGTAACATCTAACATCGTATCAGGACAAATTACCCCCTGGGCAATAACTCCCCGGGCAATTACCCCCCGGAAAACTACCCCCGTAGGACGATTACCCCCGGAAAATTACCCCCCGAGGACAATTACCCCCAAGGACAATTACCCCCCCGGAAAAATTACCCCCCGGAAAATTACCCCCCGAGGACAACTACCCCCCGCCGACAATTACCTCCCGAGGACAACTACCCCCGAGGACAATTACCCCCCAAGGACAACTACCTCCCGAGGACAATTACCCCCCATGGACACTACTGGGTATGGTGGCTCAGTGGTTAGAGCGCCCGCCGTATGAACGGGAGGTCGTTAGTTCGAACCCCGGCCGAGTCATACCAAAGACTTATAACAATGGGATCTTCTGCCTTCTAGCTAGGCGCTCAGCATATTAAATTGGAGAAGGGTAATAATAACATATTATGTTATGCAGGGCCCGCCTGAAGAGCACTTTCATAACTGAAGTGGCTACCCTGGGTAAATAAAACGTTATTATTATTATTATTACCCTCGAGGTCAACTATCCCCCAGGAAAACTACCCCCCGATGACAATGACCCCCCGAGGACAACTACCCCCAATGACAATCACCCCCGAGGAATTTATAACACTCTGACGTATAACGCAAGCTTCTCTCCTGGACTCTCCAAATTGCTATTTACAGCAGGGGCGGATCTAGCTTTTTGCTAAGGGGGGGGTTTGACCAAAAATAATGACGATGCAGAGCATCGTCCACGAGCCGCGAAGCGGCGAGCCGATTTTTTTTGGGGTGTTTATTTGAACCCCGTAAGTGATGTTTTCCTGGCATCTATTAACACAATGGAGACCATAAAAAGCAGTGCATGATAACGTCTTTTTAAATCAAGTAACAGTTAAAATACACAGTTATATCCAGAGTTATCATGTGTTTGGTTAAGTTACCAGATGAGTTGAATATCTTCTCACAATATTTGCACTTGAAAGGGTTTCTCTCCAGCGTGCGTTCTTTTTTCTTCTTTTTTGTGGCCGCCCAAGGGGGGGTTTGAACCCCCTAAACCCCCCCGTAGATCCGCGCCTGTACAGAAAATTGCATAAACCTTCATTTTCTTTGTTATTTATGAAGTTCATTTCAGTCTTTTCAAATTATTCGAATTGATATGGGGGTGGAGGTTGCCCAATTCCCCTGTAGTTTTGCTACCGAGTAAAGAACAGAAATTACATTTCTTAGAAATTGAACAATACATTGCGCGCAGATGAGTACGCGTTACAGCTTCTCTCACCATCAATGGCACAACAAAGAAATTAGGATGTAAGATCCTCTGTAACTTTTTTAATCAGCTGATCATGTATTTGTCTTTGTATGTATAATGGGCCCTCATCCATGCCATGATCCATAATTAGGGTTTTCTTCACGTTATCTATTATATCTGTTGTCATGCTGAAGTATAATATGTTTTCGTGTACGTTAAATTATTTTGAAATAGAAATTGCCTTCAAGTTATATGTACGGTGCCATGTCAAAAGAAAATAAATATCCGCTCTCTGGTAATTGATCTCAAATTCAAATTCCAATTCAAATTTATTCATGGTTCCAACAAAACATTTCAAATCAATTATAAGCATTTAAAACAAATGTAAGAAATACATGTTGGAAACAAAGGGGTCCACTAAAAAGCAATTTGATTTGAATTTGATTTCTCATTTGATTTTGTAACGCCAGCACAGCGTTTTTCAACCGGGGTGCTGCAAGAGAATGATTTGGAAAACGTTGATTTTGTAAAAAAAGAAACGGTTAAAATATGTAATTACATGAGAAAGTACAAATTTGAAGATACTTAAGTGTCTTCCTTCCTCGCTCGCTGACAATATTTTGACAGCAAGGCAAATAAGGGCAACGAGAGGCCCGAATATCCTCAAATTCGTGTATCAAGTTCATGACCGAATATATCACTTTTTATTTATGTACATTTGGCGGCAAGGTGCCCGCATACAGTATTTTAAATGGTTTCTAGTGTGTGGATTACAAAC